>ML256144.1:0-12642 GCA_005239495.1 Nicotiana undulata | reverse complement strand
AGTCTAGGATCAAGTAGGACTTTATTTGGTTGTAATGTAGGCTGCGGGACGGGTAGGATACATTTAGATATAAGAGTGACTACACCTCCCTAAGCACTTTAATACATATACTTTAACATTCAAACCCCATACTTATGTCAAACCAAACTCCACCTTCACATCAATGTATATTACCCCATACTTCTTTAAGCACAGTTACATCAAGAGTCACCACTTATCAAGAAATATTTTTCTCACAGCAATACAACTATATTTCCTTTTTAAAAAAAAATTCAAGTGGATCTTACTTTTTCAAAATAGTGCACCTTTCTCCTTATTTCATTAGTTCCACTCAAAAGCCAAACCAACCACCCCACACTTTAACTTTTACACAGCTCATAACAATTCAAGTGCTCATGAGAGGTTAGAAGGTTCAAATAGATGGTTAATTGAAACAAATGGGTAAGGCTTGTAATGTGGTTGCCAAAGAAACATGATTACAAGCTCAAAGGGGTTGACTACGATACATANCTGGTAGGCCAAAGGCCGAAGCACTAGCATCTCATGGGGTACTCAGACTTCTCCCAGGCCTGGTCCTTCGTGCGGGTACCTCACCCTTAGTTCCAACCATCTGGTTTGCTGTTGCATCCTTCCAATGGTTTTGCGTTCCATGCTCCAAAAAAAATCAAAAATCGACTCTACAAGAATAATACAATAATAAATAAATAAATAAATAAAAAGTACACGCCCAACTATACAACAACAACTACCCAGTATAATCCCACCAAGTGGGGTCTGGGGAGGGTAGGATGTACGCAGCCTTACCCTTACCCTGGAAGGGTAGAGAGACTGTTCCAGATTGACCCTCGACTAAAGAAGATCAATGAAGCCCTGATATCAAGACAAATATTTAGAAAACTACATCGGAGATAACACCACAGACTATGAAATGAGTACCGATAACAAGTAATAGCAAGATAGTACATTTAGACAGATAAGTCTAAGGCAGCACTAAGAATATGTCGAAGTCCTGCTAGCAAACTACGGAATTACCGAAGGTAACTAGTAACAGAACAAGATACGCAGCTATAGCAAACTAAGGAAAAAAGGGTACCATACTAGCGCTAATACTATCGAACCAGGGGAGACAAAGGGAAACTCACGATTACCCACTAACCTTCCACCCTAATCTTTCGCCTCCACACCCTTCAATCTAGGGTCATGTCCTCGGTCAGCTCAAGCTTGGCCATGTCCAGCCTGATCACTTCCCCCCAAAACTTCTTAGGTCTATCCCTACTCCTTTCACATCTCAAGGCCAACCTCTCACACCTCCTGACTGTGGCATCTGTGCTTCTCCTCTTAACATGCCTAAACCATCTCAACCTTGCCTCACGCATCTTTGCCTCCATAGGGGCCACTCCCACCTTGTCCCAAATAACTTCATTCCTAATTATATCCAATCTAGTATGCCCACACATCCATCTCAATATCCTCATTTCCGCTACTTTCATAAGCTGGACATGTGACTTTTTGACTGGCCAACACTCTGCCCCATACAACATAGTCGGTCTGACCACTACCTTGTAGAACTTACCCTTAAGTTTCAACGGCACATTCTTATCACACAAGACACCGGAAGCAAGCCTCCACTTCGTCCATCCTGCTCCGATACGGTGAGTAACATCCTCATCTATCTCCCCATTCTTCTGAATTATGGATCCCAGATATTTGAAACTCTCCCTCTTGGGAATGACTTGCGTATCGAGTCTCACATCCCCGTCCGCCTCCAGGGTAACAGCACTGAACTTGCACTCCAAGTATTCTATCTTGGTCCTGCTCAACTTGAAACCCTTAGACTCTAGAGTATGTCTCCAGACCTCCAGCCTCCTATTAACGCCACTTCGTGTCTCATCAATCAGGACTATGTCATCCGCAAATAACAAGCACCAAGGCACCTCCCCTTGAATGTGATGCGTCAAAGAATCCATCGCCATTAAGAACAAAAACGGGCTGAGTGCTGACCCTTGATGCAAATCCATATCAACCGAACTATGCCTTATAAAAAGGACTAAGCGGTCGTTGCAAATATAATACGGTTTACAAGTCCGGAGTCGAACAGAGAACTAAGGCTTAGCTACAGTTGTTCACTATCACCAAGAATACATTATTGAACAATTCCTAACTTATAGATATTAAGATTCTTGTGTTTAACTAACTAAATAACAAATTAAAACAGTCAATTAACACTAAAGATACTACGGGTTGGAGAAAAGATTAAGGAGGTGTAGAGTTATGATTTCCCCAATTGTCGGAATCCTTCCCGCTACGTCTTCTATAATTTCGCCTAAGTATTCTCTACCGATCATGAGCGCTCTGCGTGTTATAGTTCTCTCTCGAGTAACTACCACAATTTACTAGAAATATTCTCCAGAATTACGCTAGCTGGCATTAAGTACGACTCACTTAGATCGCACACAAGGTTTCGTTATCCCTAATCCCACCTTTAAACCCTCTGCTATTGATCCCTCATATACGTCAGGAGTGATGTTGTTCAACAACGACCTAAATATGCACTCTCTCCCGAGTAATACATACTAAATAGGCACATCTAATTGAGGGCCCTTCAATTAACTACAACAAGCATGTAGTTGAACAACTACAGATAAAACTTTGGCAAATCTATATTAACATAACAAGAATTTCATCCTTCAATAGGTTCCATCAAAATCCTAGATAACAAATTAGCTATTCATAATAGTATGTAAAACTACAATACTAAAAATCATAACCAACAATGAAAAATAGGAAGAGGAAAGAGAACCTCATAGAAGAATTCCCCGCCTTGCTCCTATTGTGTCTCTGCCTCCTTAGGTCGAATCTGTGTCAAAAATCGGTCTCCGGTCCTCAAAATACCATTTTTTCATGTATATATACCAAGTAGGGTCGGGCCCAAATAATTATACCTTCTCCTACGCAAAAAGGACAATTTTCTAGGTCTGGACGTCCGCGGTCGCGGTCAACCATGGTCTCGGGCGCGATCATTACCTAGTGTATGTCACGACCCAAATTCCCAACCTTAGGGATCGTGATGGCGCCTAACACCACACTTTCTAGGCAAGCCAATGTTAGAGGTCGCTTAACTAATTTCCTCAATTAATTACTTAAGCATAAATAAATGAATTTAAAATGAACTAAATTAAAATATTTCCCAACAAAATAAAATAAAATAATAATAATAACCAATTAAATAAAATGAACCACGAGATAACTATATAAATAACTCTAAGACTTCCCCAGGGTCTGGTGTCACAATCCACGTACTACTAAAGAATACTACAATTAATGGGCTGAAAGAAAATCATGTAACTGTTCTGAATAAAATGAAACAGCGTATATTAAATAGGAAAAGACTCTCGGGATCTGCGAACGCCGGCAGATATACCTCGTGTCTCCGAATGAATGGCGGCTGCTCTAGTAAGCTTTACTAATGACTAGTACCTGGATCTGCACAAAAGAGTGCAGAGTGTAGTATCAGTACAACCGACCCCATGTACCAAGTAAGTGCCGAGCCTAACCTCGATGAAGTAGTGACGAGGCTACGGCGGGGCATTAACAACATATAACCTGTGACAATAATATATACAATAACGCAACAAAATAATTCTACACGAACAAGAAAAATATAACTGAGACAATAAATATAAAGCAAGAAGGAAATCTAAACAGAATAATTAAGTACTGCAACAACAATGAAATAACTCAGCCGCCTTTTCCAGGCCTCAGCTATAAAAACCTCTCAAATGATTTCCAAGTTTCCAAACTTTAACTTTAAATAAAAGTAGTGCCAAAATATGAAAAATAGTAATATAAAATGGTAGTTTTCAAATCTTTGTTTTTCTTTGAAAATTATTAAAAATAAAATTGTCCTCCCTTATTGCTCCTTGTTGCGGCGTGCAACCCGATCCCACCAGACATATCATATCAATTTATTCACCCGTATCACGATCAATTTATTCACCCGTATCACAATCAATTATCCACCCTTATCACAACCCCCTTATCATCGCCTTTCAAGGCAAAGCCTTTCACAATATTTATGTCTCGACAAATTGTAAACAAAACAAATTTCACTTTAAAATAACAGTAAAAGCAGAGTATGAAATAATGACAATAAAACAATGAGTATTCCAGCCTTTATTTTATAAACAATAAAACATGCATATTCTCCCTTATCATTGTCTTGTTGCGGCGTGCAACCCGATCCCACCTATTCATAATAGCACAATCGATTATCCATCCTTGTCATAGCCCCCTTAGCACACCAATTTTGTTTCAACAATTTCAAACAGAAAACAGTATAGCTCGTAAGCTTCAACCAATATCATTTCATAATAAAACCAACCAGAATATATGTAAATACCGTAACGCTGTCAACCCAGCTCAATCTTTATGTACCATGATAAAATCAAAAGAACATCCAACACTTTTAATACACTTGCCACAACAATTGGCAACAATCAATTGACACCAAACAGCCACGTAAACCTCAACAATCATAAAACAGTTAAACCGCATTCCTCATCACTTCCTCAATATTATCACAAATGGAACCAACAGGAACATATATATGTATATAATTCGTAAAAATAATGTCAGACCGCTCAACCGTTTTGTACCACAAGGGATCCAGCTAAAATAACCAATACTCTTTCCAAAATAACCACAATAATATCTAACAATAAAATAACACGACCAAGTACTCATAGAAACAATAATGGACATAGAACAATTAAGACAAGAATCAATTAAGTTGGGAACGGGAAAGGGATCATGCTTAACATGCAAATTGGGTGGTGCATAGATACTCGTCACCTCACCTATATATCACGCCCATGCATTTCACATAGAAAATAAGTGGAGGTTCCTATTCTCTCAAGTCAAAGTTAGACCAAACACTTACCTCAATTCCGCAGGCCACTCACTGCTCAATCACAATTTTTCCTTTCAAATTCGCCTCCAACACACTCAAATCTACTTGGGCTTTGTATTAATGAGGCAAACCTAGAATCAGAATTTTTGGCCAAACCATATGGAATGACAACCGGATATGGAAGCGACCCCGCCAGAACCTCAGGAACCAAAAACGACCACGTATGAATCATTGGCACCAGGATAATTGGACTTGTCACAGCAAAAAGATCAATTACATCCACCCAAGTAAGCGATCATAATGCAGTTTCTCCAGTTTCATTACCGTTATATTCCAATGTCAAATAAATGTTTAATTTAGCTTCTTATATTTGCTAGTGAGGGACAATTCTTGAAGGATAAACAACACTGGGATACTAAAGCTGTTCATTCTCGGATTTTCAGAGATGTATAAAGTAGGGGCAAGAGATAGATTCATAGAACAATGATATTGATTTGCTCATACAAATATCTTGGCGCGACACCTCTTTCTGTGCCGTTTTGCTCGACACCTCCACATATATAATTTCCACCAATTGTGGATGAAGTATGGTGCCGTGACACTGTGTTTCTTTACCTCAAATTGTGATAATGGGATTTGCAGCATTAACTCCTTTACTCCTCCAATTGACTTCATGTTATACATTTTATCATTAAATTCTTGACAAGGCTCAAGAGAGCTGCCGTTCTGTTGCGACTGATTTCTCTTAAGATTAGGTCTCTTTTGTGTGTGTATATATTACATTTATTTTGATCTTCTTTGTACAAATTCTTTTAAAAATTATTTATGTTTTAAAAAAAAATTACTATCTTCCCAATCTGACGTCCGAATCACTCAAATAAATTCTGATTTCCACCAAATTTCACAAATAGGACTTAGATATTATAACGAACTTGTACCGGACCCCAGAACCAAAATACGGGCCCGATACCAACGAGTTCAAACATAAATTCATTTCCTTCATCCCTTTAAATTTCAGTTTAAAAATTTTCATTAAAAAAATCATTTCTCGAGCTAGGGACCTCGGAATTCGATTTCGGGCATACACCCAAGTCCCATATTTTACTACGGATCTCCCGGGATCGTCAGAATATGGGTATGGGTCTATTTACTCAAAATGTTGACCAAAGCCAACCAAAATCAACTTTTAGCTCTAAAAATTATTATTTCTTATATTTTTACTCAAAGGCTTTCTAGATTCATGTCTGAATTGTGCACGCAAATCGAGAAAAGTTAAATTAATCTTTTTAAGGCTAATGAGACCGGAATAGTGTCTTAAATCATAAGATGACCCCTTTGGGTCATCACATTGTAGTGCCTCAGTCCGCATCCAGTTCCGCGGTGGCGGTTTCGACCGAAATTTTCACCCTGTTCCGTTTGGAATTTGGAAAAACGTAAAACATGAAAGTTGTAGCCCTTTGAGTTAGATTTCCAACCATATATTGTATAGGCCAAAGGGAGTTCGGAGAAAAATGTTATGTCCATTTCACTAAACAGTGCACAATATGCCTACTCGATTCTTCATTCGTTCTTAACTATCAAATTTGATCCCCGAACACGATTCCGACTTAATTTCTTGGGCTTTTAATCAGACGCCAAAGCTCCAAATCACTTGAATTCATTCCATAACATCTACATAGCTCGTAATCACTCCTACAAGGCATAAAACACATAATTAGTGCAAAATACTATCGATTAAAGCTTAAACTCAATTAAAGTGCAGTAAATTAGAGTGTAATAAGCGACTAAAATACGCAGCTATAGCCTATCATCAAATTCCGCCGTAAACCCAAACCGATCGTGGATATTTTGGCTTTCTGCTATTTGGCTCGGCACAAATTTTCCTCGATCTCGTTTGGTCTCGATAATGTTCGGTTCCGGGGTCACGATCTCAACGATGTAACTTCGCACCTCAGTTAGATATAACCTGAGATCGAGCTTAATCCTGTCACGCCTCAGTCTCGATTGGTCACACAATAGGTGAACCCGGTTTCGATCATATATAGATAGTCCCCTCGTTTTTCGGAGAGAAGATGATGAGAAATGATATGAACTTCCAAATCCCGCTTGTCAAACCCCTTTTTTCACTTCACAAACCCTCTTACAATTAATAAAAGATTTTGTAAAGCTCAAACGGGTTTTCAAGTTTGAAAGTGACGAAATATTTGTTTAAAAGGGATTTTCTCAGAGTCGTCACTCAGCCTCTAATCTCGGTGTGCCGACTTCACATTTAAAACAAATTTTCCCTTAAAACATATTTGACTCTAAACCAATTTGTACTAGGGATTCAGGTAAGGGAGTTCATTTGACTCGGGGAGAAGGTGTTAGGCATTCCCCGAGTCCCGTAAAAATTACGATTACGTACATGATCTAGTTGGCTTTTAAGAATACTCAAAGTGAGGCAGTACATACAAAAAGAAAATAAACACAGAAAATGTTCGAGGTTGTCCCTACCTAAAAAAAAGAAGAAAAAAAGGAATAAATAAAAATAAAATACCAATGTTCTATTATACGCTTCCTCACATCAGACCGTCTTTGGTCTTCATTAACATAATACCACGGGGCATTCCCCGTAATAAAAATATGTACAACTTCCTTGGGGCATTCCCCGGTTAAAGTAAGGGACAACCTTTAACCTGAAAAGAAACGTAAAATCCTAAAGATTTCCTACTCAGGTGTTAACGGCCTAAACATACTCCTAGTGATCAAACTAAAAAAACAAAAATAAAGAATTCACAAAAATCACCCGAAGGCTAACGCACTGTAACCTATGACCAATGTGATGAGAGAAGCTCAAGCATATTTTTGTTTTTTTCTTAAGTCCCGAACCCCACGATCCAATTAGTTTAGTAATCCAAACCAGTTTATCAAATCTTACTTTTTTTTAGTTCTTAATTTTCTAATTTTACTATCCACTCATGTAATTTGAACAATAACATAAGAGTATCAAGAGTTGAGTACAATTTGCAAGTCACTCATTTAACATTCATTTCAATTGATCTGAAACAAACAAAAATTAAAAAAAATCATCAACTCATTTAAATAAATCATATAGTCACACAATATATATATATATATAAGAAAGAAGGTAAGAAATTGACCTTAAAGGGATTTCGCCAAACAAAAATCCGGATCTAACTTTGGACCGCGATCATAACCACAACGTGCAACCTCGATCTTGACCGCATCTCAGCCACGACACGACATATGAAAATTAATTCGAAAATAAAGAGAAACTTCTTTATCGCGTCCGTGTATTTCATCCCTTTGAAGCAAAACTTTATATTGTCCCAAACGAAGTGGTAGATGAAACTACAACAATTATTGACTTAGACATTTTGTTTAACAGAGATGATGCATGCGATGATTTAGGGATTCCTGAGTTTCTTTCTTCTGAAATTGAACTTGCTGAATTCGTTGCCGATATTGAGAGCTTGTTAGTCGAAGAGTTTAAAGTCATAAAAGAAGAAGAAGAACATAGTTGGTTCATTAACGGGGTTGTTGAAGATAGTAAGGCAATGAAGATTGAGGTTGAAGATGAAGAAATGAGAGTTGTAGTTGCTTGTCATTTTGATCCTGAATTGGACAGGCTAGGGAAGCACTTTATTGGGATTTTAAATATGAAGAAACAGTTGAATAGAAAGTAAATATGGCTGCAACAACAGAGTTTGTCTTTAGTGTAGAATGTGGTGGCAGTAAAGTTGATGCAAAAAGGAGGCTACTTTTGAGGCTTCAATGGAGCAAATGGGTGGTGAGTTGGTTGGGAGATGACAGACGTGGCTGATTTTTGTGGTTCAGCTGATGCTCCTTCTTTTTGGGGATGACCGCCATTGCTTTTGGGATTAGGTCCAAGGTTTTTCTCTATATTTGGGTTTAAATATGGTGGTGGGAAGAGATAGTGACCATTGGATTTAATGAAGGGAGTGGTTGGGATTTAATGGGAAGTGGGGCGGGTCAACATGGTCAAAACGGCTCAGGGGTTGGGGGAATGGGTTGTCCGAAATTTGTTCCTTAATTTGGGCTAAAAAGATTAAAACTTGGACAATTTTTAGACTATGACTCAAAAACTTTTCCATAATTGGATTACTTTTTCCTGCAAGAAAATAAAATACTACTACTATTAATTCATTCTAATTAAATAAGATTGTTCATATTGCAAATATACCCAAATTATACATTGAGGTAACACATAAGACTATTTTTATGTTCTTCTTTCTTTTTTCAACAAAAATTATATTAAGATAAAGATAAAGATAAATATATTAAACCATAATAGATTTGGAATAATACTAATGACTTTAAATGAAAAATAAAAGTGCATATAGGATGAAACTATTTTTGTTGTTTTCAATTTTTATGCTTTAAAAAATAGATTAAAATTAATAATAGAGTGAATTCCTATAGAAATAAACTCAAAGAAATATTCTAAAAATACTAAACTACTGAAGATAATTCTAATGTGCGGGTCAAAAATTACTTGCTTACACATGCCCCTCTTTACTTGCTTACAAGGACGTAATTGATCTATGACCCGAAAGTTATTCAAAACAAAATAAAGATGGATAAGAGAGTGTGACCGACCCCTGGTATCTGAGTTGCCTACATATCATTGGCTATAAAGGAATCAAGCCACGTGTAGTTCATAGGTGAATGAAGTGATAGAGTATACCGTGGTGGAGAGTCGAGTGAAGTGATGTGCCGTCGAGGTTCCAGTTCATGGTCCCTGCCATTACATCAAATATAAAAAGAAAAATTACAGGAAAAAAAAAATACAAGATTCTATCTACTTCTTGTCTTGAATCTTCCTTGAATCTCCACTCGATCCTTCAACATGAAACTAAAGATTCACCCTATTCTTCATGCGTGCATCCCGCTGACTTGAACTTGAAGAAAACTGGAAGTTGACCCTATTATTTGGGCGGGCATCCTACTGCTTGCACTTGAAATAAACTTGAACTTGGAGTAGACTTGAGCTTGCAAACCTTGTTCTTCAGGCGGCTCGTGCTGCCTCTGATTTGAATTTGAAAATTGAAAGTTAACCCTATTCTTCAGGTGTGATCCTGCTGCCTCTGACATGAACTTGAAAACTGAAAATTGACCCTGTTCTTCAAGCGGGCTCCTGATGCTTCTCTAACTTGAACTTGAAAACTGAAAGTTGACCCTATTCTTTAGGCGGTCTCCTGGTACTTCTAAATTAAACTGAAAATTGAAAGTTGACCATGTTCTTCACGCGGTACTCCTGCTGCTTGAACTTGAAGGAAACTGAAAGTGAAACTATTCTTCAGACGGGCTCTTGGTGCCTCTCAAATTTGAACCTGAAACCACTTTATGAAATATTTACCCTTGTTCTCCAGGTGGATGCCTGCAATCAAAACAAACAAAATGTTTTGCCCCAGTTTGCACTAGGAAGATTTGTGAGTTGTTAGCAAAACTGTAAATCGCCTATGATGTTGATAAATGATGCAATGATGAGAGTAAAATTAAAGACTCGACTAGGATGTGTGTCTCCTGTGAGATTGAGCATAAGGAAAACTATAACTAAGCTTGATTAAACTAAAAATTGACTCTATTTTTCAGGCGGGACCCCTCAACTCAAGAAAAACTAGCGATTGAAAACTTAAGGAAACTAACAATTGACCATATTCTTCAGGAAGGACCCCTGAACTTTAAGAAAAACTAAAGACTAACCACTTAAAGAACTAAAACCTGACCCTATTTTCCAGGCGGGACCCCTGAACTCAAGAAAGACTAATGACTAACAACTAAAAGAAACTAAAAACTGACCCTATACCCCGGGGGGGGGGGGGATGAACTCAAGAAAAACTAATGAATGACAACTAGAGATTGAAAACTTAAGGAAACTAACAACTGACTCTATTCTCCAAGAAAGACCCCTGAACTTTAAGAAAAACTAAAAACTCTTCTGACTGGGGAGAATTCCTAGGAGGTATGATCTTCTCAGCTAGGGGAATGTCTAGCAGGTAAAAACCTTCTTAAACAGCCTTTATGCTGACAAAATTTGGGCACGACACCTGAAAAATTCAAGCTTCCAAGCTTTGATTTGGACATAGTCTTCGTCCTTGTTTTAAACAAAGAAAACTTGCGAGTTTAAAACATGGTGGTTTGTTTGTGTCCTTGATCTTGTGGCCTTTGATTTCAATTGACTAACCATTTTTTATGTCAACTCTTACCACAGAAAATGCCTCTGATCCGTTCAAGCCCAAATCCCTCAATTTGTTTCATTGTGCTCATGAATTGACATTCACCGAACCTTTTCATTTCACATGAATCCCAAATCACATCAATTGTCGCAAACTTAGTGCGCATACTACTTTTTCCTGACTTATGCCACTTTGGTGTGCTAGCCAAACTCCGCTTTGTGCAATTGGGAAACTAGTAACAAATTTTGAAGTCATTTCTCACTTGTTCTTGTTAAATAGACTAAAAAAGAAGACTTAAACAAAGCAATAAGAAGATAGTAAAGGGACAATAGAAAGAGATGGTATCTAACAAGAAAATTATAAAACAAAAACTTATCAGATGTGGATACCAACTGTAACGACCCAGCTGGTCGTTTTGTGTGTTGGGACTCCGTTCCCGTGAATGACTCTTCCCATAGAGGCTACTCGTGCCTTATGACTTATGTGGGCCGGTAGTTCGAGATTCGGAAGTGATTTGACCAGTTCAGGAACACTTGGTTCCTGAAGGCTAGCCTATTTGGCTGATTTTGGTTCCGAGCAGCCTTTTGAGCAAACGACCTCGGAATCGAGTTCTGACAGCTCCAGCAGCTGCGGATGATGATTTCGGACTTGGGAGTGTGTTCGCCTTGGGTTTCTGATGACCCGGGAGTATTTCGGCACCTGAATTGGAATTCAGGATTTCCTGTGATTTGGAATTCAGCCTGGAATCGGACCTCGTGATATCATGGTCCGAATGGAATTACAGAATTGGCAATAGCTCCATACAGCCATTTATGACTTGTCCGCAAAATTTGGGGTCATTCCGAGCAGTGTAGACCCGTTCGGTGTATTGATGAGCCCTTGAAATTTTTCTTAAAATCCTAAGTTTGATCTAAGGGGTTTTGGAGAGTGATTTTTGGTTTGAATGATGTTTCTAGTGTTCTGAGAGATCGAGCAAGTCCGTCAAGTGATTTAAGACTTGTGGGTATAATTTGTCGAGGGCTCGGGTGGGCCCAGGGGTCTCTCGGGCCCCGACCGGGGTCAAAAACCAGCAATTGAACTGCTGGTAGGAGTTTACTGGTGTGACCGCACTTGCGGTCCATGAGCCGCAGGCGCGAGGTTCGCACCAGCGGAAATCCCCTCGCAGGTGCGGCTCCTTCCGCAAGTGCGGCCTATTCTCCGCAGGCGCGGCTCCCCAGGAGGGGACAAAGGCCCGCAGGTGCGAGAAATTTGCCCAGTGCCAGGCCATTTTCCGCAGGCGCGACCCAACTTCCGCAGGTGCGAGTCCGCACCTGCGATCCAAAAGTCGTAGGTGCGGAAACTGCTGGGCAGTTCCATTTAAAAGGCCAAGTCGCGAATTCATTTCCTAACATTTCTTCTATTGTTGACGATCCCAAGTGCTCCAGAACGGATATTTTGGCCTAGGAACTCAGGTAAGTGATTCTGTAACCTTCCGCATGTAATTTCTTCCGTTCTTTGAGAATTTTCTCTTCCTAATTCATGGAAATTCATAAG
>MDKH01081267.1:0-20911 GCA_005239495.1 Nicotiana undulata | reverse complement strand
ATATATATATATAAACTTTTAAACTATCATGGGTCACCACATATTTAGACATAACTCTTTATTAAAAAAATAGCATTTGTAACTTTAAAAATAAAATAAGTTATCAATTATAACAAGTAAAAATGATCTTGTAATATATAAAACTTCTATACCAATATTAATTAGTGAATAGTGTTTCAATTCACTTGTATCCAAACATTCTAAAATTCGTAGCATTTCCGTGTTGCATGTCATTCGGGTGATGAATGCTCAAATTCCTTTCCTTGATAAGCGATGGCTCATTCAATTTCCAACTTTTCTTTAATATATTAACCTTTTCGTCAATAGTGAATACAAAAAATTAAAAGGTCCCTTCCTAATACTTGAAGACTTGTTCAGAAAAATAATTCTAAATCCCCGTTAATTTTAGCACTTGATTCATCAAATCATAGTAATTTTATAATAATCGTAAACATGAGATCTGAACGTAGCAATATTATTGTAGCAATCATAACAATTTTTTTCTATTGATCAGCACACCACATGAAGCCGCCACAACTAGGATTCTAATTAATAAACATCTTTCGTTACAATCTTCTTACAATCACGTTCGCTCTCCTGCTCCCCACCCTGGCACTGAAGGCAGATCCTTTAGCAAAAGAACTCATGTAAAGCAGAAGCACTTTGTCAGTCGCGGAAAGGGCGTGGCTCATCCATCTCCAATTCCTCATTCTTCCTAAATATAATTTTGCAGTTGATGTTTCCATGGCTACCTAAATATAAGCGCATTAATAATGAGTTTATATTTTAACAGGGTTACTCTAACATCTCGCAATCAAGTTTTGACTTCTTTTCATTATATCATTTTTTGGGAAATTTTTTCGCGTTATCCTGATGTACTCCAATTGATTATTGTTTTTTGTTTTTTGTTTTGTATTACCCTTCTTTCATTCTTTCGTTGTAATATTATTCTTTTATAATTCTGATGTAGTCCTTTGCCGGGACGTATATTTTTGTTATTGAGTTGTGGTTCATGAGAAATATTTGTCCATATTATTAGTCTATATGTGTTGGTTGCGCTACTCAGCGCATTCTACTCGTGTCCTATGAATGATTGTTAAAGTATATATTACTCCATCCTTTTCATTTGAAGTGTATTGCTCGAATTTTAAGAAAATAAGTGATACTTTTAAATCTTGTGATACTTTTAACGATATGTAATAATGTACCAAAATGTCATTTATATTTTGTGGTCATAAACAACCTATGTAGAATATTGAAATTAGAGCGTTACCAAACAACAACAAAAATATATCTTTTTGAAACATCATTAAAAGAAAAAGTAAGACACTTCAATTAAAATGAAGGGCGCATAAATATGGGTTTACCCACGAACATGGATCCACTCATAACACGTTACCCCACTAATAGTCTGTTTGACCAAGATTCTTTTGGGCCAAAAATACTTCTTTTTAGTTGTTGTACTACTTCGAGGGCTATCATCAAGGTAGCTATCACAGTTCTTTCGATAATTATTTTATGTTAGTGAAAGCTCTAATCTGATAACAATTTGAAAAGGATTAAGCATCATGAATAATTTACGCACAAATGAAATATTGAACAATAATTATTTAGAAGAAGTCTTACAAATTAGAGAGGTAGGAAGCTTTTATTCACTATCTCATTAATCTCAACTTATGTTGTACTACTTTCAGGGCCCGCTCAAGAACCTTGAAGGCCTAAAGCCAAACTTTATTAGAAGACTTAAACTTCAAAAAGAAATTTATATTAATTTATTTCATGCTTTATAGTTGACATATGTGTATTATGATAAATAACTAAAAAAAAATAAAATCGTAATGCACTACTATGAAGTAAGAATATAAGAAAATAAGAAATTTAAAGCTAAAGAAAAAAAATATAGAAAGCTAGAACAATAGAACTTGATTCTAGAAGTTTATAACTTGACATCGAAATAAAATTTTATTATTTTACTTTGTTTGTTGTAATGCTTTAAGAACATGAGAAAGAATGAAAAAAAAAACAATTTAATTTATTCAATATCCATCCTCCTTTGGATTTTTTGGAGAATAGACAACTTAGTAATTAGAGAAAGAAAAGAGAATATAAAATCAACTATTATTATTAGGAAAAAAGGGATATTAATATTAGAGTGTAAGCTAATTATTAGTCACCATAAATCATTGGCAAAATAATCAAATTTTTTTCCTATGAAGATCTTATACTATTTTTTTCATAAATATTTAATTTTTTAGAGGAAATTACCATACAATTAATATATTATTAATTTTAAAAGGATACCCTACATATTTGGAGGCCTAAAGCCATTGCTTTATTTGCTTGACCCTTGGGCCGGTAGTGACTACTTCGTCCGTTTCACTTTGTTTTTCTCATTTTGACATGATACAAAGTTTAATTTTTTTTAAAACTTGTGGTCTTATACTTACCGTCATTTGTGCAGCTACAAAAATTTCTAATTAAGGAAATATTGAAAGTGTCATTCTTTAGAGCAAACTAATAAGGAAATAATGTCAAACAAGGAGTAGAGAAAATACCCTCAACCTAAGAAATATTGGTAGCAGTACCCTATATATAACAAAACCTACTTTTAGAATGTAAAAAAAATCATTCCTATTTAGTTTTGATTACAAACCTAATTAGACATAAATAAAATAATGAAAAAGATCCAAAACTGCCCAAATCTATTGGATATAAACTAAAAACACCATCTGTTCACATAAACGTACCCTTGAACAATATAAAAGGTTCAAATAAGCCCCTCACACTAAAGGCGAAAACTGCGTGAGGCTATATTTGAGCTATTTCAATTGTTTAGAAGGATGCTTCAAATTATTATATATGTTGTTGATACGTGTCATGACCCGGATCTCATATTCGGGACCTTGATAACTGTCACGACCCGAATTACCCTCCAAACGGTCTCGTAACGGCACCTAGTCTCTATGACTAGGTAAGCCTAAAATTTGCGGGAAATATGACAAAACAATAATAAAAACAGTGCTATAAAACTTAGCCACTCGGCAATTTACAGCTTTTACTTTCCCAAAACCCGGAACGTCACAAAGTCACAAACTCTGTACTACTGTAGCTCTATACAAAGGAATAAGGAAAAACTGTATCTATATATATATCTTCTATAACTATACTGGAGTGGAAGGGGACTCATGAGATTCTGCGGACGCGGCAGAATTACCTCGCGGTCTCCTGAGCAGCTGCTATGATGCGCCTAACCACGGTACTGCGTATTGGTACCTGGATCTACACATGGGGAAACCATGCGCAGGAAAGGGCGTGAGTACTCCACATTTGGTACTCAGTAAGTGCCAAGCCTAACCCCAGTCAAGTAGTGACGAGGTTAGGTTAAGGCTCTACTGAGTTTTAAAAAAAATAAGTCAGTTATAAGTCTAAACAATGAAAAATAAATGAGCAATGATAGCAGAATTTATGGAAACTGAAGAATTAATAAAGAAAGAGAGCCCTCGGCTCAACACATCATATATATCTCCACAGTAAGTATGCAATGCAGTACAGGAGGAAAGCTCCCGGATCTCGGTCCATAGTCCCAATTTAAATATGCTATGCAGTACAGGGAGAAAGCTACCGGATCTCTGTCCGTAGTCCCAATTTAAATATGCTATGCAGTACAGGGGGAAAGCTCCTGGATCTCGGTCCGTAGTCCCAATTTAAATATGCAATGCAGAAGTATGTCGGGTACAACTTAATTAAATAGTTCTGGAAAAACAACAGACAAGAATAACGTAAAACTACCTAAGCATGGGGCAATGAGTAGAAAATAAGAGGAAATCACGTAAGGACAGGTAGGCATGGCAAATCTTAAGCTAACTACTTAGTTAAGATAGGAAACAATAATTTAGTAATGAAAACAAGTTATGCAATGGAAAGAAAAGTGAAATTTTTAGCAACAACGACCCGTGTACGCACTTGTCACCTCACGTACACGGCGTCCACATAGTAAAAACAGTATAAAATGCCTAAGGGGAAGTCCCCAACACAGAGTTAGGCAAGCTACTTACCTCGACTGTGCTACTCAACACAATACCACGCTCTTGCCACAAGTATCCGACTCTGGGTGGCCCAAATCTAATAAATTCGATTGCATAATGTAAATAACACTTTAAGGAATCAAAATAGCTAATTAATTTGAAGCTAATACGCGAAATTAGGAAATTCGCCCAAAAAGTCCCCTCCGGCCCACGTCTCGGAATCGGGTAAAAATTATAATTTCCGGATACTCATTCACTCACGAGTCTAACCATATAGGAATCTCTAAATTCGGAGGTTAAAAACCCAATCAAAACTCAATAATTTGGTCTATGAAGTTCATCCAATTTTTCCAAACTTTTCCACCCAAATTCGAATTTTAAAGGCTAGATTTAAGTTAGGAATCATGGAAATTAATCTAAGTTGGGTAGAAATCACTTACCCAAGTTACCCAGGTGCAAAAGTCCTCAAAAATCGCCTCTCCCGAGCTCTCAAAATCAAAAATGGTGAAAATAGGCTTAAACCCTTGAATTGGGGTTTTAATATTTGCCCAGGTGTTTCTTCTATGTGATCGCGGACACATAGTCGCGATCGCGGAGAACATTCTGCCACGCGCCTAAAAACCTTCATTGCGATCGCGATTACGTGATTGCGATCGCGGACCTTCAAGACCCAGAGCTACACGATCGCGGTTGGGGCCACGCGATCGCGTAGAACTAATATTGAAACTCCCCCAGACCAAGAACACTCTACGCGACCGCGGTCCAGGTCACGCGATCGCGAAGACCAAGATTCCAATACACTACGATCGCGGACCTCTTCTTGCGATTGCAGAGAACAAATCACAAGACCTCTCACATTTACCTTATGCGATCGTGGGTGAACTCTTGCGATCGCAGAGAACAAAATAATGCTGTAGAAAAACCAGAAAATCAGCTAAGGCTATTAGGCCAAAAATGCCCGTTGAACACCCGAAACACACTCGAGGCCCCCGGGACCTCAACCAAACCTACCAACCAACCCTAATACTTCATTCAAATTAGCCGAGCCTTAAAAACACATCTCATAACATCAAAATCATCAAATATGCATAGATTCTAGCCTAAGAACTTATGAAATTTCTGAAATCCATATTCGATGCTGAATCACGTCTAAACTCATCCGAATGACCTCAAAATTTGCACACATGTCATATATGGCATTACGGACCTGTTGTCACTTTTGGAACTCCATTCCAAGTCCGATATCAAAATCTCACCTATCGGCCAAAATCACCGAAATTCTAACTTTCGCCAGTTCAAACCTAAATCTACAACCGACCTCGAAAACTCATCTGGAACACGCTCCTAACCCCGAAATCACCCAACGGAGCTAACGGAGTCGACGAAATTCCATTATGGATCCATCTTCACACAGTTCTAGCTCCGGCCTGATTTCAAAAGCTAAAATCCATATTTAAGGACTATGTGTCCAAAATCACTCCGAATTTCAGCACCCAACGCTCCGACAAGTTCCAATAACATAAATAGACATGGGAGAAGCAGTTATTAGGGGATCGGGGCGCTAACTCTCAAAACGGCCGACCGTGTCGTTACAATGATGCCTAACTATTCACTTACTAGGCAAGCAAATGTTAGAGGATCTTAAGCTAATTTAATCAATTACCATAAGTAATTAAGCCAAAGTGAAAATTTATTCCGAGTGCGAAATAGCATGTACATCTTGAATATTTAGGTACAACCCAGATCTAGAGTCACAATTCACGAACTTCTAGAGTTTCTACAAAGAGGGTTTGAAATAAATACAATTATCTTGAACGAAAAGAACAGTAAACTAGGGGAAATGGAAGGGGACTTCAAAGTCAGTGGATGCCAACAGAACTACCTAGAGTATCCAAGAGCAAATGCAAGCTGAAACGCCTCACGGACAGCTGGGACCAATACCAAAATCTACATAAGAAGTGCAAAGTGTAGTACGAGTACAATCGATCCAATGTACTCTGTAAGTGTCAACCCTAACCACGGACGAGGTAGTGACGAAGCTATGACAAGACACCACGTAAAAAAAACTTGTTTAGATTAAAATATACGTACAACAGAATAACAAGTAAAGCTAAACATGTAATTTTTGGAGGTTACATGGGAAATGGGGGAGGGGGGAGGGGGGTACAAAATACAATAAATACTACAGGGAATGATAACAAGAAACAATCAATAAGCCTTTAACCAGCAAAATGAATAAATCATAATGAACAAAACTGCACGGCATCACCCTTCGTGCTTTTACTCTCAACCCTACTATGAAACATGAATATCAGCACGACATCACCCTTCGTGCTTTTACTCTCAACCTCACTGTCAAAACAATAATAACGGCCCGTCATCACCCTTCGTGCTTTTACTATCAACCTCACTGTGAAACAATAATAACTGCACGACATCACCCTTCGTGCTTTTACTCTCACTTTCATCATAATAGATACTGTATGATATCATACTTCGTGCATTGACACTCTCCCGTACCATATAATAGTGAGCATAAATAAAAAGGAGACAGAATAAGCAAGAACATGCCTCACATCAACAATGTTTCCACAATACCATCCTCAACTTCAGAAAATCAATACTCAAATATCTCAAATAGCTCATAAATGTGAAGAGGACAATAATTTTATAATTAACTAGACTAGCATGGATATCATGAATAAAGAAAGAAATAAATTGCAAGAAAACAAGTTTCACCACTTGCTTTGACCCAACAACAACGCATAAGTACTCGTCACCACACATATAGGTTGTATAAAACATCTAAACATGAAACAAATAGGCAAACCAGTCCTAATCCCTCAAGTAAAGGTTAACCACAACACTTACCTCGCTCCAAAGACTAATTCAAAGCTATACCGGAGCCTTTTTCCTAGAAACTGCCTCCAAACCACTCGTATCTAACGACAATAGACTCAAATATATCATATATTGCTAAAGGAATCAATTACAATGCATAAATTTAAAATTTCCAACTTTTCCCCCAAAAAGTCAAAAATTGACTCCTGGCCCGCTTGGTCAAAACCCGAGGTTCGGACTAAAACCCATTTACCCATTCACCCTCGAGCCCGATTATGCAATTTGTTTCAGAATCTGACAGCAATTTGTGGTCTAAATCCCTAATTTACATCCCCCCCCCAATTCTTCCTAAATCCCTAGTTTTCTACCATGGAAGAACAATGATTAGGGGTAGAAATTAATGGGTGATTTTAGGAATGAGAGAAAATGAGCTAAAGTGTACAAACCTATGAATTGATGTTGAATTTTCTCTTCAAAATCGCTCTTAGGCCGAGCACTAATGGAAAGTTTATGAAAAATGGGTGAAATCCCATTTTTGAAACATTTAAATCACTAGGTGCCAGGCCTTCTTCGCGTTTGCGAAGGGCCTGACGCGATCGCGAAGCACAACAATTAGAATTGCCTTCACATTCGCGAGAAATGCTCCGCGTTCGCAATGATTCTTCCCTCTCGACCATCGCGTTCGCAGTCCAGGGTCCGCGTTCGCGTAGCACTCCATCCCAGTCTTCCCTCAATGCTTTGCGTTCGCGGAAGGGCCATCGCGTTCGAGAAGGGAAAGCCCCCCTCCACGTTGTGACCAAGTCCCCACGTTCGCGAAGAACAATCCCTTGCCCTATCCCAAACAACCCTTCGCGATTGCAGGACATCCTTCGTGATCACGAAGAAGAAGACACCAAAAACCAACATAAGCTAAAACCCACATTTTTCCTTAAGTTCAAATGGTTAGTAGGCTATTCGAAACCAAAGATGCACACAAGTATAAAAACATCATACGAACTTGCTCGCGTGATCAAATTGCCAAAATAACACCTAGAACTATGAATCAGACACCAAAATCAAATGAAAGTTTCAAGAAACTTTAGAACTTCTATTTAAACAACTGGACGTATGAATCACGTCAAACCAACTCCGTTTCTCATCAATTTTGACAAACAAGTCATAAATATAGTAATGAACCTATACCGAGTTTCGGAACCAAAATACGGACCTAGTATTAGAAAATTCAAACATCGATTAATTCTTTAATATCATTATACCTTTAGACATTCAATATTTTTAACAAAAATAAATAACTCGAGCTAGGGACCTACAAATTCGATTTCGACTTACACCCAGGTCCCAAATCCCGATACAGACCCACCAGAACCATCTAATTACATATGCGGGTCCATTTGCTCAAAACGTTGACAAAAGTCAACGCAAGTGAGTTTTAAAGGCAAAATTTCATATTTTATCACTTTTTAACATAAAAGCCTTCCAAAAAATACCCGTACTGCGCGCGCAAATTGATGAAGGCTTGAAGAAGCTATCGGCTCGAACCATCCAAATGGCGATCGGTAACACCTCCCTTATAATGCCTCATAGGGATCCATCCGAATGCTCGACTGGTAGTTGTTGTTGTAGGAAAATTATGCATGTGGCAAGAACTGATCCCGCGAACCTCCGAAGTCTATAACACAAGCGCGAAACATATCCTCCAATATGTGAATAGAGCGCTCGAAATGTCCATCCGTCTGAGGATGAAATGATGTGCTCAACTCAACCTGCGTGCCCAACGCACGGTGTACTGCTCTCAAAAAGTGAAAGGTAAACAGTGTACCTCGATCAAAAATGCACACCGGGAAGACGGACGATGTCGCGGATGTAGATCTCAGATAACCACTCTGAAGAATAGGTAACTGCCAGAGGAATGAAATGCGGTGACTTGGTCAGCTTGTCCACAATAACCCATACCATGTCGAACTTCCTCTGAATCTATGGGAGTCCAACAACAAAATCCATAGTAATACGCTCCCACTTCCACTGAGGAATCTCTATCTTCTGAAGCAAACAAGCAAGTCTCTGATGCTAATACTTTACTTTCTGATAATCTAAACACCGAGCTACATATGAAACTATATCCTTCTTCATCCTCCTCCACCAATAATGATGCCGCAAGTCCTAATACATCTTGGAGGCACCCGGATGAATAGAATACCGGAACTGTGGGCCTCCTCAAGAATCAACTCACGAAGTCCATCTACATTGGGAATACAAATACGACTCTGCATCCTCAAAACTCCATCAGCTCCAACAGTAAACTGCTTGGCACCACAGTGCCACAATGTGTCTCTAAGGACAAGCAAATGAGAGTCATCATACTGCCTCTCCCTGATGCGCTCAAACAAGGAAGACCGAGCGATTGTACAAGCTAGAACACGACTAGGCTATGAAATATCCAATCTCACGAACTGATTGGCCAAATTCTTTACATATGATGCATGCGTCTCTCACCGACTGGAATGTATGCAAGGCTGCCCATACTTGATGCCTTTCTAATCAAGGCATCAGCCACCACATTGGCCTTGCGGGGATGATACAAGATGGTGATATCATAGACTTTCAATAGCTCCAACCACCTACTCTGCTTCAAATTGGGATCCTTTTTCTTGAACACATATTGAACACTCCGATGATCCATGAACCTTACACAACACGCCATAAAGATAGTGCCTCCAAATCTTCAGCGCTTGAACACGGCTGCAACCTCTAAGTCATGGACATGGTAATTCTTCTCATGAACCTTCAACTGTCGCGACGCATATGAAATCACCCTGTCATCCTAAATCAATACTACACCGAGCCTAACACGATATGCATCACAATATACCGTATAAGATCCTGAACATATGGGCAACACCAAAACTGACACTGTAGTCAAGGAAGTCTTGAGATTTTGAAAGCTCACCTCACACTCGCCTGACCATTAGAAAGGGCACCCTCCTTGGTCAACCTAGTCAATGAGGCTGCTATTGATGAGGAACCCTCCACAAACCGATGGTAATAACACACCAACCCAAGAAACTCCGGATTTCCGTGGCTGAAGTGGGTCTAGGCCAATTCTGAACTGCCTCAATCTTCTTAGGATCCACCTGAATGCCCTCTGCCGATATAATATTCCCCAAGAAAGCGACTGAATCCAACCAAAACTCGCACTTTGAAAACTTGGCATATAACTGGTTGTCTTTCAGAGTCTGAAGTACTTCCCGATGATGCTGCTCGTGCTCATATCGACTGCGGGAATATATCAATATATCATCAATAAACACAATCACAAAGGAATCCAAATAAGGCTTGAACACCCGGTTCGTCAAATCCATAAATGGTGCTGGGGCATTCGTGAACCCAAAGGACCTCACTAGAAACTCATAATGCCCGTACCGAGTCTGAAGAACTGTCTTAGGGATATCAGATGCCCTAATCCTTAATTGATGGTAGCCAGACCTCAAATAAATCTTGGAAAACACCTTGGCACCCTGAAGCTGATCAAATAAGTCATCAGTCCTCGGCAATGGATACTTGTTCTTGATGGTGACTTGTTCAGCTGCCGGTAATCTATGCACATCCTTATCGATCCATCCTTCTTCTTCACAAACAACACAGGCGCACCCAGAGCAATACACTAGGTATAATGAAGCCCTTATCAAGCAAATATTGCAACTACTCCTTCAATTCTTTCAACTCTGGTTGGGCCATACGGTATGTCGGAATACAGATGGGGTGAGTGCCCGTACCCAAATCAATATAGAAGTCAATATCTCTGTCGGGTGGCATCCCCGACAGATTTGCAGGAAACACCTTCGAAAACTCACAGAAAATCGGTACTGAATATATGAAAAGAACCTCCATACTAGAATCGCGGACATAAGCCAAATAAGCTAGACACCCCTTGTCAACCATACGCCGAGCCTTCACATAAGAGATAACCCTGCTAGAAGAATGGCCAGAAATCCGTCTCCACTCTAATCGAGGCAACCCTAGCAAGGCTAAGGTCACTGTCTTGGCGTGGCAATCCAATATAGCATGATAAGGTGACAACCAATCCATGCCCAAGATGACATCAAAATCAACCATATCTAGAAGTATAAGATCTTTGCTAATCTTGAGACTCCCAATGGTGACCACACATAAATGATAGACATGATCTACAACAATAGAATCTCCCATAGGGTAGACACATACACATGAGCACTCAAAGAATCATGAGGCACAACCAGATACGGAGCAAATTAGATGATACGTAGGAATAAGTAGAGCCCAGATCAACTAGAGTTGAAGAATCCCTATGGGAGACTGAAACAATATCTGTGATAACAACGTTAGATGACTCATCCTCAGGCATGGATGGGAAGGCATAACATCAGGGCTGGGCCCCACCACTCTCAACCACGTGCTTGACCTCCACCTCTAACAGTCTGACCTCTACCTCTGGCTGCATGGCCCCTGCCTTTGACTGGTTGATCAGGTGGTGTAGCAACTACTGCCGGAACCATGGCACGATAACCCTGCTGCTGTGAGCTTCCTAGTGCCCGAGGGCAAAACATCTCAATGTGCCACGGGTCACCACAAGTATAACAGGACCTCGACTGCTGTGGCGGCTGACCTTGAAACTGACCCTGTCGACCAGAGGTGCACTAATAGGAGATGGTGGCACATTGTAGGCTAGCTGATCGGAAAGAGACATATGAGGACCGCGGCCACCTGAAGCACTGTGAGATTCCTAGAATGCTGAATGAAACGACCTAGGAAGATGGACTCTACCAAAAGTACCTTTGCCTCTAGACGAGGCGCCACTGAACCCAACAGAGTGACGTGGTGTCTTATATACCCCTGCCCTCTCTCTTGTACAAGAACCATCTCGACCTGCTAGGCAACATTGGCAGCCGCCTGAAAAGATATCTCAACCCCAGTCTCCTTGGCCATCTGATGCATGATTGGGTGAGTGAGTCCATCTATAAACTTCCTCACCCTCTCCCTCTTAGTAAGAAGCCAAAGAAGAGCATGACGGGCTAGATCCACAATACGGGTCTCGTACTGAGTAACAACTGGAAATGCTCGAACTGCCGAAGGTAATCCTCTCTCAATGTGATAGGGAGGAACTTCTTTGGGAAGAGCTGAGAGAATTGGTCCCAAGTAAGAGCAGGCGACCCAGCTGGTCTGGTTAACATATAATCCCTCCACCATTTCCTGGCAGAACCTGTCATCTGAATACAGCAAAATCGACCCTATTGGTCTCCACTATACCCATGTTACGTACCACCTCATGGAAGTTGTCAAGATAATCCTGGGGGTCCTTTGAAAGTGCACAACTGAAGTGAACTAGAAAAAGCTTAGTAAACATGTCCAATCTCCATAAATCCTCAGAAGACATGGCGGGTCCATCCCCGGCGTGTGATGTAACAACTAACTGAACTACCCCAACTGACGGGGCTGCTGGAGTCTGAAACTGGGAGCCATCTGCTCCGGTGTGTGAGTGGTGGGAGTCTGTCCTCCTCCCCCATCCTGAAATATGGTTGGTGCCATAGGAAATGTACTGTCCTGGGCCACACTCTCCATAAGTCCTACCAAACGGACTAGAGCATCCTGAAGCACTAGGGTGGCCATGAACTCCGCCGGGACCTGAGCTTGTCCAACAGGTACAGTCTGAGCTGGAACCTCCTCATCAAAATCCACCTGAGGCTCCACTGCTGGTGGTGCTGCTCGAGCTCTAGGCTGAGCTCTATCTCTGCCTCAGACTCTGGCGCGACCTCGACCTCGAACCTTGCCCCACGTAGGACCTTCCACTGGGGACTCCGGTTGCTATCCAATTAAAGATGTAGCGTGTGTTCTCACCATCTACGGAAGGACAAGAATAGAAGAGTTCAATCAATAATTATAGAATAAAATCGCACGATAGATAAAAATAGAAGTGAAATTTGTTCCTAAACTTCATATCCTCTGGAAGATAAGTACATACGTCTCTGTACCGATCCTACAGACTCTAAAGCCTGCTCGTGACTTGTGAGACCCAAGCAACCTAGTGCTCTGATACCAACTTGTCACGACCCGAAATTTCCACATTCGGGACCGTGATGACGCCTAACATTTCACTTACTAGGAAAGCCAACGTTAGAGAATCTTAAGCCAATTTTAATCAATTACGATAAGTAAAAAAAACTAGGCCAAGCTAAAAATTTATAGTGAGTGAAATGGCATAAACATCATTAATATCTAAGTATAACCCAGATTCGGAGTCACAATTCACGAGCATGTATAGTTTCTACAAACAAGGTTTGAAATAAATACAGCTGTCTTGAACGAAAAGAACAATAAACTAGGGGAAATGGAAGGGGACTTCAAGGTCTATGGACGCCAGCAAAACTACCTCAAGTCCCCAAGAGCAAATCCAAGCTGAAACGGCTCAGGGAAAGCTGGGACCAATACCAAATTCTGCACAAGAAGTGCAGAACATAGTATGAGTACAAGCGACCCAATGTACTCCATAAGTGTCAAGCCTAACCTCGACGAGGTAGTGACGAGGCTATGATAAGACACCACATAAAACAAAACTTGCCCAAATAATAATATACGTACAACATAACAACAAGTAAAAACAAACATGTGATTTTGGGAGGGGACATGCGAAGGAGGGTACAAGATAAGATAAATACTACACGGAATGATAACAAGAAACAACCAATAAGCCTTTAGCCAGCAAGATGAATAAATCATAATGAACAAAACTGCACGACATCACCCTTCATGTATTTATTCTCAACCCTACTATGAATCAAGAATTTCGGCACGACATCACCCTTTGTGCTTTTACTCTCAACCTCACTTTGAAACAATAATAACTAAATGGCATAACCCTTCGTGCTTTTACTCTCCCTTTCATAATAATCAATAGATACGACACGATATTTCCCTTCGTGCATTAACACTCTCCCTTACCATATAATGGTGAGCATAAATAAAAGGGAGACAAAATAAGCAAGAACATTCCTCACATCAACAATGTTTGCAAAATACCATCCTCAACTTCAGAAAATTATTGCTCAAATATCTCAAATAGCTCAAAAATGCGAAGAGAACAATAAATTTAAGAATTAACTAGACTAGCAGGGAGATTAAAGAAAGAAATAAATTGCAAGAAAAGAAGATTCATCGTATGCTTTGACCCAACAACAATGCATAAGTACTCATCACCACACATATATATTGTATCAAACATTTAAACATAAAGCAAATAGGCAAACAATATTTAATCCCTCAAGTCAAGGTTAATCACGACACTTACCTCGCTCCAAAGACCAATTCAAAGCTTTATCGGGGCTTTTCTCCTAGAATCCGCCTCCAAACCACTCGTATATAACCACAATTGATTCAAATATATCAAATATTTCTAGAGAAATTAATTACAATGCATGAATTTAGAATTTTCAAACTTTTCCCAAAAAGTCAAAAATTGATCCCGGGGCCCGCTTGGTCAAAAGCTATGGTTCGGACCAAAATCCATTTACCATTCACCCCCGAGCCTGATTATGCAATTTATTTTTTGAATCGGGCCTCAATTTGAGGTCTAAATCCCTAATTTACAAACAAAATCCAATTCTTCCTAAATCCCTACTTTTGTACCATGGAAGAACAAAGATTAGGGCTGAAAATTAATGGGTGATGTGAGAAATGAAAGAAAATGAGATAAATTGTACAAACTTATGAATTAATGTTTAGTTTTTCCCTTCGAAATCGCTCCTAGGCCGAGCTCTAATGGAAATTTTATGAAAAATGGGTGAAACCCCATTTTTGAAACATTTAAATCACTTGGCGCCAGACCTTCTTTGCGTTCGCGAAGGGCCTAACGCGACCGTGAAGCACAACAGCTAGAATGGCCTTCGCGTTCGTGGAGTAGGGTCTGCGTTCGCGTAAGACTCCAGCCCAGTTTCCCCCAAGCCCTTAATGCTTCGCGTTCGCAGAAGGGCTGTCGCGTTCGCGAAGGGAAAGCTCCCTTCCACTTCGCATTAGAGACCAAGTCCACGCGTTCGCGAAGAACAATCCCTTCCCCTATCCCAAACAACCCTTTGCTATCGCGGGACATTCTTCGCGATTGCGAATAATAAGACACTAGAAACCAGCAGAAGCTAAGACCAGCATTTTTCCTTAAGTCCAAACGGTTTTTTAGGCTATCCGAAACTCACCCAAACCCTCGAGGCTCCAAATTAAACATGCACACAAGTATAAAAACATCATACAAACTTGCTCGCGCGATCAAATCGTCAATATAACACCTAGAACTAAGAATCGGATGCCAAAATCAAATGAATATTTCAAGATACTTTAGAACTTCTATTTCAACAACTGGACGACTGAATCATGACAAACTAACTTCGTTTCTCATCAAATTTGACTGACAAGTCATAAATGTAGTAATGAACCTTTATCGGATTCCAGAACCAAAATACGGACCCGATATCAACAAATTCAAACATCGGTCAATTCTTTAAAATCATTAAATCTTTAAACTTTCAAATTTTTAACAAAAATTAATAACTCGAGCTAGGGACCTCTGAATTTGATTCTAGGCATACGCCCAGGTACCAAATCATGATATGGACCCACCGGTATCGTCAAAATACCGATCTTGGCCCATTTGCTCAAAACGTTGGCCGAAGTCAACTCAAGTGAATTTAAATATACCATCAAAACATCAATTAGGGTCCGTTCGCTTAAAACGTTAGCCGAAGTCAACTCAACTCAATTGTGACTCCATATTTGGGACTTGGGTGTATGCCCAGAATCAAAATCGGAAGTCCCTAGCCCGAGATATCGAGCTATGTCAAAATTTAAATGTTGAAAGCTTAATGAAATTGAAGTGTTTGACCGAAGTTTGACCATTTGGATAACACGTCCACATATTCGTTACGAAACCCGGTATAGCTCCAATACAATAATTATGACTTGTCTATGAAATTTGAAAAATGGAATTGATTTGACGTGACTCGTATGTATGGTTGTGAAAATCGGAATTTCAAAGTTTTCTTGAAAGTTTCATGCGATTTGGGGTTAAATTCGTACGTCTAAGTGTTATTTTGGAGATTTTATCACCCGAGCAAGTTTGTATGATGTTTTTAGACTTGAGTTCATTTTTAGTTTGGAGCCTCGAGGGCTCAGGTCAGTTTCAGATAGGCTACAAAGTGATTTGAACATAGAAAACTTTGCTGGTGTAACTGATCTTGTTGCAGTCCTCTAATCTCGAAAATGCGAGACCATGCATCGCAATTGCGATCTCTGAGAGATTCGCATTTGCGACCTCTGAGAGATTCGCATTTGCGACCTCTGAGAGATTCGCATTTGCGAGCTTCTCATCATATGCAAGGAGGAGTTGGGCCACACATGTTTCACAATTTTGAAATAAACTTCGCATTTGTGAAGTTGGTTTGAGGAGGGTAGCCTTCGCATGTGCGATGATTGTTTCGGATTTGCTGTCACCCAGTGCTCGCATTTGCGAAAATTTTCTCGCATTTGCGAACTATGCAGAAATGAGAAGGGGTTCGCATTTGCGATGCCTCCTTTGCGTTTATTGGATTCGCATTTGCGAAGCCCATGTCACAAATGCGACATCTGCTGTTGATGAAAAGAGGCTTAGACAAGATTTTTTATTCATTTCCAAATTTTCAAAACTTAGAACCCTAGAGGCGATTCTTTCTTGGTAAGTGATCCTAACTCACTTTCTTTCAATTTCCCATCACATACATGAATTTTCAACCTAAAATCGAGGATGTCTATGGTTGAAATTAGGGGCTTGGGTAGAATTAGGGATTTTGACCTCAAATTGGGGTCGGATTTCAAAAGTAATTACATAATCGTGCTCGGGGGTGAATGGGTGAATGGGGTTTGGTCCGAACCTCGAGTTTTGACCAAGCTAGCCCAAGGTCGATTTTTGACTTTTTGGGGGAAAGATTGGGAAATCAAAAATTTATGCATTGTAAGTGATTCCCTTAGCAATAATTGATGTTATTGAGTTAATTGTTGCTAGATACGAGTGGTTAGTAGAGGAAAAATAGTATTTGAGCATTGAGTGGCATGTGGAGCGAGGTAAGTGTTGTGTCTAACCTTGACTTGAGGGATTAGGAACCCTTGACTTATTTTCTATATGAAATGCATGAGAGGGGCGTATATGTGACGTGACGAGTACTTATGCGCTGCCAATTTATTTGTCTTGCTTGTTTCCTTACCGTTCTTCTCATATTATTTCTTTCCCTGCCCTAACTGTTACATCCTTTACTTGTATTCCCATGCCTAATTTGTCACGACCCAAAACCTATGGGTTGTGATGGCGCCAGACACCACTGTCGGGCAAGCCAATTCCTTAATTCGTACAAATACCTTCCTCTTTAAAAATTTCGAAATCGTTGCCTTTATTGCATTGCACAATCAAATAAATAAACTGTTGTAGATTTAAATATGACGGAAGGTGCCTTAAATTCAATAAAACAAGACTCAACACATCCCTAGAACCCGGTGACACAAGTACATGAGCAGTCTCTAAGAATTTATTCAATTATACAACTATTGTCCGAGGAATAAATGGGATAAAGGCAACAAAGATACAAGTAAAGATATGGAAAGAAGGAGACTATGTCAACTGCGGAACGCCTCCAGATGAACGCAGCCCGAGTAAGTCTCCGAATAAACTTCTGAACTATGAAGGTACCTGTGCAACAAAATGCACGGAAAGTGTAGCATGAGTACATATACATATATGTACCTAGTGAGTATCCCGTCTAAACTCGAAGAAGTAGTGACGAGAGGTCGACTAGATACTCACTAAGGTCCAGCAACCTAATATAAAATGAGATATGGCTAAAGCAATAGGCATGCGAAGCAGTAAACATCAAGTTCATAAACACATAATGTAATACGAGTAAGAACCCCAAGTACCTATTTCGCTTATTAAACAATACCTGCTAATCCAGTCTTATGTGATCCAGACTCAAGTGTACATATACCGACACAGACAAGACAACAACATATACCGACACGGACAAGACAACAACATATACCGACACGGACAAGACAACCGGCCGGAGTCATAAGGTAGGTCATAAGGACTGAGGTCATAAGCTCTCTACGATCGCGAATCATAACTGCGACTCGTGTGCTAACTCGATAGTAATAAGCTCCCCACGATCGCGAATCATACCTGCGACTTGTGTGCTGAATCGATAATAATAATAAGCTCCCCACGATCGCGAATCATACTTGCGACTCGTGTGCTGACTCGATAATAATAAGCTCCCCACGATCGCGCATCATGCCTGCAACTCGTGTGCTGACTCGATAATAATAATAAGCTCCCCACGATCGCGAATCATACCTGCGACTCGTGTGCTGACTCGATAATAATAAGCTCCCCACGATCGTGCATCATGCCTGCGACTCGTGTGATGACTCGATAATAATAATATTTACATATAGGTACCTACGGGTACCGACTCGATTGTGAACTCAACAGGATTGTGTCAATACCATATCACTGATAGCCATTTAGGATTTACATCAACATCTTTTTACCTTTCCCATGTCATTTCAACAATAAACACAATTTATAATACATACATGGTTCAAATAAGGCACGAAATGGCATGCTCGTTGGTCCTACTGCTACACGACATAGCAATATAGTCGCCACGTACGGACTCTCGTCACTTGGTACGTACGCGACCCCCTAAACATGTACACATAGCAAACAAGGAACCTACGGGGACATTTCCCCCTTACAAGTTTGGAAAGGAGACTCACCTCGACGAAACCACCCCTCGGATCAAGGATCGGATCAAGGATGCGCCCGAATCTCCGATATCAACTCTCGACGGCTCGCAACTAGCCAAATATAGAATAATCGAATCATTTTAAGTTCAAATAAGGAGAATTAACAAGGAAATCCCAAAATTAGGTGTTCTTGAAGAAACTTGGAATTTCGACCCCGGGCCCACTCGTTCGGATTTCGAAAATTCTTGAAGGATTAAATTACCTGAAGCCTTACTAATTAAATTATACAATTTACTTCAAAATTTCATGCTCAAATCGTGGCAAAAGATCACATTTTCCAAATTCTAGGTTTCTTAGAAAATTTCCACATTTTCCCCAATTTTCATATCAAATCTATGTAATAAATCTTGTATTTAACTTGAAAATAAGTAGAAACAACTTACCTTTGATGATTGATGAAATCCCCCTTGAAATGCTCTCCAAAATCATCCAAGCCAAATGAAAGAAATGAAGAAAGTGGCCAAATTCGTGTTTAAAGAATCTGCCCATGCTTCACCGGGTAGTACCTTGCACTTGTGTTGTACAGGTTGTACATCCTATTAAAATTTACCTTGTTGGACACCTTCTGTTAAAACACCCATAACTTATTGTAAAAATATCCAAATAACAAAAAGTTTAAATATTTAAATACTAGACTCGAAGATCTTTAATTTGATAGGTTGTACACAATATAAATCCTTATATATCCCGAGACATGAGCTTCTAAAGTCAGCTCCAGGCATCAGAAAATTCTTGCGAAAACTGCTCCACCAGTCTTCTTCAATCGGTCATAACGTTTTGTACAAATCTCCAAATGACAAATGATTTAATGTTCTGACAACTAGACTTCAAGATCTACTATTTTCATGTTTTGAAAATTTTCAGATTCCTTATAGATTCTTATATATACGCTTCCAAAGCTAGCTCCTCGACGCACAATTTGCTATCAAAAAAATGCACCATAAAATTTCTGCAATTTTTTTCCTTCTTTTCCATCCGAAATTCATTCCGTTAACCTTCCGGAATCCACCCGAAGCCCTCGGGACCTTAACCAATTATACCAACATGTCCCAAAATATGATACGAACTCGCTCGAGGCCTCAAATCACATCAAACAACGTCGAAATCATGAATCGCTCTCCAATCCAAATCTTTAAGAACTTAGAATTTCAAACTTCTACATCCGACGCCGAAACCTATCAAATCACGTCCGATTGACCCCAAATTTTGCACACAAGTCATATGCGACATTATGGACCTGCTCCAATTTTCGGAACTGGAATCCGACCCCGATATCAAAAAGTCAAACTCTCGGTCAAACTTCTCAAAAACCTTCAAATTTCTATCTTTAGCCAAATGACTTCAAAATGACCTCCGGACATCCGAATTCACTTCCGATTGCGCTCCCAACTCAAGAATCACAATACGGACCCAGAATTGGAATCCCAAACGCACATCAATATCATTGAAATGCACTTCAAGCCAAACTTAGGAAATTTCTTCAAAAATGCTGACTTCCACAATATACACCGAAACGCTCTCGAGTTATCCAAATCCTGATCCGGACATACGCCCAAGTACGAAATCACCATACGAATCTGCTGGAACCTTCGGATCCTGATTCCGAGGTCGTTTACTCAAAATTCCAGTCTTAGTCAATTTCTTCAACTTAAGGCTTCTGAAATGAGAATTTTCGTTCCAATTTAACTCTGAACCTCCTGAATTTCAACTCTGACCATACATACAAGTCACAATACCTGAAATGAAGCTGTTCATGACTCCTAACTACTGAACGACGCGTTGGATTTCAAAATGACCGGTCGGGTCGTTACATTCTCCCCCACTTAAACAGACGTTCGTCCTCGAACGTACCAAGAATTGCCTCAGAATTATCTGAAATCACTGACCAACACCACGTGCACCTGCCCGTGCTGGCACAACCCATTTGAACACATTAACTTGATAAAATCTGAAGATATTCCATTTTTTTCCATATATTAAACTCAGACCCCAGTTCCAACACTTGAAATTCTCTGTCATGCCTGATTCTAATATGTGCGCACCGTATCAACTACCACACGAAGCATCAGAACACAACTGCGTATCCCTGCTGAATCAGCACCATACACCGCATAATCCATACCACAATGACTCTCCCTGAACCTTAACAGCCAGAATTCTACGAATTTGATACTCTCAATGCACTTTATAAGATA
>ML256141.1:1032-86030 GCA_005239495.1 Nicotiana undulata | reverse complement strand
TTGCTGAAGGATTATGATATTACTATTCTCTATCACCTGGGAAAGGCCAATGTGGTGGCCGATACTTTGAGCCAGAAGTTAGTCACTATGGGTAGTTTGGCCTATTTATCATTTGGAGAGCGACCTCTGGCTTTGGATGTTCAGGCTTTAGCCAATCGATTTGTGAGATTAGAGGTTTCTGAGGTGGGCAGTGTTTTGGCCCATATCGTCGCTTGTTCTTCATTGTATGATCGTATTCGTGCTAGGCAGTATGATGATCGTCATTTGTGTGCTCTTAGAGATGCGGTTCAGCACAGACGTTCCAAGCAGGTCATAGTTGATGCTGAGGGAGTTTTGAGGTTGCAAGGTCGTATATGTGTTCCCGATGTTGATGGCATTTGTGAGTTGATATTGCATGAGGCCCATAGTTCCCGGTATTCCATTCATCCGGGCACCGCAAAGATGTACAAGGACTTGCGGCAGCATTATTGGTGGTGTATAATGAAGAAGGATATTGTGGCTTATGTAGCTCGGTGCTTGAATTGTCAGCAGGTTAAGTATGAGCACCAGAGACCCGGTGGTTTGATGCAACAGATTCAGCTTCCCGAGTGGAAGTGGGAGCGTATCATGATGGATTTTGTAGTTGGGCTTCCACGGACTCCGAGGATGGTTGATGCCGTATGGGTTGTTGTGGATAGGCTGACCAAGTCAGCACATTTCATTCCTGTGTCAGCTTCATATTCAGCGGAGAAGTTGGCAAAGATCTACATGAGACAGATTGTCAGATTGCACGGTGTTCCCTTATCTATCATATCAGACCGAGGTACTCAGTTTACCTCCCATTTTTGGAGAGTATTTCAGAGAGAGTTAGGCACTCATATTGATTTGAGCACAACATTTCATCCTCAGACGGACGGACAGTCCGAGCGCACTATTTAGATTTTAGAGGATATGTTACGAGCTTGTGTTATTGACTTTGGTGGTTCATGGGATCAGTTCTTGCCTTTAGCAGAGTTAGCCTACAACAACAGTTACCAGTCGAGCATTCAGATGGCTCCATATAAGGCGTTGTATGGTAGGCGATGTCGGTCTCTAGTCGGATGGTTTGAGCCCGGAGAGGCTAGGTTATTGGGTTCTGAGTTAGTCCAGGATGCCTCAAGGTGAAAATTATTCAGGATAGACTTCGTACAACTCAGTACAGACAAAAGAGTTATGCAGATCAAAGAGTTCGAGATTTGGCTTTCATGGTAGGAGACCAGGTATTCCTTCGAGTGTCGCCTATGAAGGGCGTGATGAGATTCGGAAAGAAGGGCAAGTTGAGCCCTAGGTATATTGGTCCATTTGAGATTTTGGATAGGGTAGGAGAGGTGGCCTACAGACTTGCCTTACAACCGCATTTTTCAGCAGTGCATCTAGTGTTTCATGTATCTATGCTCCGGAGGTACATTGCAGATCCTTCTCATGTTCTTGACTTCAGCGGTGTCCAGTTGGACAAGGATCTGACTTATGAGGAGGAGCCGATAGCTATATTAGATAGGCAGGTTCGCCAGTTGAGGTCGAAGAGTTATCCTTCGGTCCGTGTTCAATGGAGAGGTCAGCCTCCCAAGGCAGCTACTTGGGAGTCCGAGTCCGATATGAGGAGTCGTTATCCACCTTTTCTCAGACTCAGGTACTTTTCTATGTCCGTTCGAGGACGAACGTTTGTTTTAGAGGTGGAGATTGTGATGACCCAAAAGGTCATCCTAATTAATTCTAGCCAAATATGTTTTCCGAGGACCGGAAAGCCTCCGTTAATCCCACCTCGATATGCGTGCACAGCCCGGGCGTGTAGCCGGGAAGTCTTTATGTTGAGATTTGATGAAAAATGGAATTTATGATAATTAAATGAATAAAGTTGACTTTGGTCAACATTTTTGGTAAACGGACCCTGGCCCGTGATGTGACGGTCCCGAAGGGTCCGTAGGAAAATATGGGACTTGGGCGTATGCCCGGAATCGAATTTCGAGGTCCCAAGCCCGAGAAATGAATTTTTAGAGAAAATTATTTTCTGAAAATAATAAAGTTTTTTGAAAATGAACTTTGATGTGAAAACAAAGTTACCGGGCCCGTATTATGGTTCCAGAGCCCGGAACAGGTTTAATATATGTTATGTGACTTATCTATGAAATTTGGTGTAAAACGGACTTGAATGACATGTTTCGGATAAAAATCGGAATAATTAAGCTTTGTGAAGTTTTAGGAAATTTCTATGAGTTTTGAGGTTTAATTCCTTATTTTTGATGATATCTTGGTTATTTATATGCTTGGATAAGTCTGTAGGATGTTTTGGGAGTCGTGTGTGTTTTTGGTTTGGAGACCCGAGGGCTCGGGTGAGTTTCGGGTAGCTAACAGGGTGTTAAAGAGTCAAAAATCTGGTGTCTTGGACTGGTTTCTGGTGTTTTCTTCTCTGCGATCGCAGCCTTTGATCCGCGATCGCAGAAGTCTGTCCAGGTCCCTTCCGTGATCGCATCCCTTCGACCCGCGATCGCATAGTGTGATGTCCCAGTGTTCCGCGATCGCATACCTCTTCCTGCGATCGCATAGGGTCAGCTAATCTCTATTCCGCGATCGCAACTCCTCTTCTGCGATCGCAGTGAGTTAGGACCAGACTCTCCGCGATCGCAGCCCCTTTCTTGTGATCGCGATGAACAAAATCGCCCAGTTCATTCCTTAAGTCAAAAACAGAATGTTATTACCTGATTTACACATCTTCATCAATTCCTTCTTCTCCAAGACCCCATTGACGACCCCCAAGCTAGATTCCCTCCATAACCACTTGGGTAAGTGATTTTANAACTCGTGGGGTTATGGGTGATCGGGTTTTGGTCCGAGCCTCGTGTTTGGACCAAGCGGGTCCGGGGTCGAATTTTGGTATTTTTGGAAGAATGATAGGAATCGCATATCTAGGCTATGTGATTATTTTATTGAGTCTTTATTGATATTATTGAATTAATTATGCCTAGATATCGTTGTTTCGAAGTCGGATTATAAAGGAAAGATGGTCTTAGAGGGTTGATTGCTATACTTTGGACCGAGGTAAGTGTCTTGCCTAACTTTGGTGTGGGATTAGGTATTGTATGTTGTGTGTTATATGTTTATCATGTTCAATGTATAGGTGAGGTGATGAGTACCTATACATTGTGAGTCAAGCATGCCCGTGAGTCTATTTTTGATAAAATTCAGTTATTTCTTCAATGTTCATCATACTATGTAATAGCCTCTACTTGAGAAGTTTATTGTGGTTGATGTACTGGTTGTAGAGATTATGAAATGTTGGTTCAAATGTGGATCCAAGCATACAGTATATATATTGGGTTGTTTGGTTATAGCTGAGACCCTTGACGGGCATTTATTGAGATATTGACAGATATTTTCCCTTTGCCGGGTGATTTGAATNGTAAAAGCACGAAGGGTGATGTCGTGCCATTGTTATCATTCAGACATGTCATTCATACCTTATCAGTTTTCAGTAAATTGTTTCTTTTCTTACTTGATGTTAATTAACTGCTCTATCTTATTGTTTTCCCTTTATCTGCTCATGTTCCCCGTATATGACTGTTACTCTTACTTGCTTTGTTATCTGTATTTGGTATTGTAGAATAGGACAGGTGCACGTTATTTGCTAAGTCTAGCCTCGTCACTACTTCGGCCGAGGTTAGGCTCGGCACTTACTCAGTACATGGGGCCGGTTGTACTGATACTACACTGCACTTCTCTATGTTGTGCAGATCCCGCTTCCGGACCCCGTGGACCGCTTTGAGGGAGTCACCTTCAGTCCACATCGAACTTCAAGGTATACCACTGGCGTTCGGGGGCCCTGGAGTCTCTCCTGCTATTAGCATCCTATTGTCTTATTTCTCCTTCCGTTCTAAAGAAAGTATTGTACTTCCTTTCAGACTTGTATTTAGTATTCTTATAGACAGTCCGTGAGGTTGTGACACCCCGGTTTTGGGATTTTGTGATGTTGTTATCTTTACCATTTCATTATGCGTTTTTCGGAGTATTATTACATTTCTGCTGTAAAAACTTTTGAGTGGTTTAGGTTATTTCAGTAAAGGTTTGAAGGAATATTGCTTTATTACTGTTAAGTTGTTTTAAAAATGTCAAGGTGTTGTGTACGTTGGCTTGTCTAGAGGGTTCAACGTTAGACGCAGTCACGACCTGGAAGGTGGGATTTAGGGTCGTGACATAAGGTGAGTTAATTCCTTCCTAATACTATTTTCATGCATGAATACTTAATGGGATTACCTACTAAATTGATGGAAAATCAAGAATTGGGTAGTAAATTTAGGGTTCTTGAGAAATTTGTGTATTGTCCGTTTAATGCTATGAATTCAAGTAGAAACTTCATATTAATTATCCTTAGGCTATGGGTGAGTGATTCTTTTGAGAATTTTCGGGATTCGAGTGTGAGGGCCTGGGGTCGAATTTTGGTATTTTTTGAAGGATGATAGAAAATGTATACTTAGGCTTTGGAAATTGTTTATTGAGTAATTATTGATGTTAATAAGTCAATTATGTCTAGATATTATCGATTCGGAGTTGGATTCGTGAGGAAAGGCTGTGATTGAGGCTTCACTTGCATTTTGGAGCCGAGGTAAGTGTCTGGCCTAACCTTAGCTTGAGGGAGTAGGTATAGAGTCTTATTTGCTATGTGTAATTCATGTCCAATGTATAGGTGAGGTGACGAGTACCTATAAGTTGCGGTCAAGCATGCCCGTGAGTCAATTGTGATGAATTATACCGTGTTCTTGATATTCTCTGTATTGTGAATAACTGGTGATTTGGAAGTGATACATTGATGTTGTTTCATGACGTGAGGAATTATTGACTAATTGTTCAGTTGAGGCTCTTACTGTTGAAATTACATTCCTGAGCGAGTTTGGTTATAGCTGAGTCCCTTGACGGGACGATATAATTTTATTGAGTATTTTTTTACACTAGAGATTTCTTACTGTTAGTTTTCACATTATATTGTTGTTTTTATATTATTTATTGCACGAGGGGACATTCCGTGCCGATTGTGTATTGTTTATTGCACGAGGGGACATGCCGTGCCGAGTGTTTATTATTTATCGCACGAGGGACATGCCGTGCCGATTGTTTATTATTTATTGCGCGAAGGGACATTCCGTGCCGATTGTGTATTATTTATTGCACGAGGGGACATGTTGTGCCGAGTGTTTATTATTTATCGCACGAGGGGACATGCCGTGCCGATTGTTTATTATTTATTGCACGAGGGAATATTCCGTGCCGATTGTGAATTGTTTATTGCACGAGGGGCCATGCCGTGCCGATTGTGTATTGTTTATTGCACGAGGGGACATGTCGTGCCTTTTGTTGTTCACTATCTGTTCTGAGACGTTAAATTCCTGCTTTTACGTTTACATTTCAGTTGTTACCCTGTTCTACTATGCTAGTATTTGTTGTCCCTTTTATCCCCAACATGTTCTCCCTGTATATGTATTTACTTGTTTATTTCCGTCGTTATTCTCCTGTTATTATGTAGAATTGTTCAAGTATATATATTGTTGTTGGTCCTAGCCTCGTCACTACCTCGCCGAGGTTAGGCTCGGCACTTACTCAGTACATGGGGTCGGTTGTACTGATGTTGCACCTTCACTTCTTTATGTTATGCAGATTACGCAGCCGGACTCGGTGGGCACTGACGGAGGGAGCATTCCATCAGTCCATTCAGGAGACATCGAGGTAGACCCGCAGACGTTCGTGGGCGTTGACATCACCTTCTACTCTTCTCTTTCAGTTCTGTCTTATCATATAGTTTCAAAGACAGTCATATGTACTTATTTTCAGACCATTGTATTTAGTAATCTCATAGACAATTCGTGAGTATGTGACACCAGTTCTGGGTTATATTTAAGGGTTTTATTTTTCGAAGCTTGCTATATTATTTTGAACTTAGTTAACTCTCATATTGTTGACCACCGTTGCATTAGTTATCTTGCTCATTTTAGTTGTAAATGAGTTTATTTAGTTCAAACGTTGGCTTGTCTAACGGGTTCAATGTTAGGCGCCACCGCGGCCTAAAGGTGGGATTTCGGGTCGTGACAGACGGCCATCAGGAATTCCTTCTTCGCGAACGCGAATATCTTCGAGAACGCGGAGAACAAAGTCCCAGCAGCAAAATTCTTCTTCGCGAACGCGAAGAACAACACCAGACATTAGAAAATCAGCATCTAAAGTAGCCGATAATGATCTGATAATACCGAAACATACCCGAAACACACTCGAGAACCCCCGGGACCCCAACCAAATGGACCAACAAGTTTTAAAACATTATACGAACTTAGTCGAGGCTTCAAATCACATCAAACAACCCTAAAAACACGAATTGCACCTCAATTTAAGTCTAATGAAGCTAAGAAATTCTAACTTCTACATTCGATGCCAAAACCTATCAAATCAAGTCCGATTGACCTCAAATTTTGCACCCAAGCCATAAATGACATAACAGACCTATTCCAATTTCTAGAATCGGATTTCGACCCTGATATAAAAAATTCAACTCCCGGTTAAACATCCAAACCTTCCATTTCCAACTTTCGCCATTTCAAGCCAAAATCAACTACGAACTTCCAAATAAATATCTGGATACACTCACAAGTCCAAAATCACCATACGAAACTAATCCCAGACTCGGAATTCCAAACGAACATCGATAACATTAAAATACATTGTAACGACCCGACATGTTGTTTTTAGAGTAATAGTCCGATCATTACTGCTTCCCCCGTATCTTTTTATGCTTATGTGACTTGTCGGGAGATTTTGTTCATGGTTTCGGAGTATTTTGGGACACTTAGTCCCTAAAACAGAAGCTTAAGTTCTAGGATTTTGACTGTAGTTGAAATTGTGTGAAGACAATTTTGGATTGAAGTTTCATCGGTTTTGTTAGCTGTGTTGAGTGATTTTGGACTTAGGAGCGTGTTCGAATTGTGTTTTGGAAGTCTGTAGCTGAATTAGGCTTGAAATGGCGAAAGTTGAATTTTAGGGAAGTTTGACCGGTATTGGACTTTTTGATATCGGGGTTGGATTCCGATTCTGAAAGTTGGAGTAGGTCCGTAATGTCAATTATGACTTGTGTGAAAAATTTGAGGTCAATAGGACGTGGTTCGATAGCTTTTGGCGTCGGTCGTAGAAGTTTTAAGTTTCAAAGTTCATTAAGTTTGAATTGGAGGGTGGTTCGTGTTTTTAGCGTAGTTTGATGTGATTTGAGGGCTCGACTAAGTTTGTATGGTGTTTTAAGACTTGTTCGTATGTTTGGTTGAGGTTCCGGGGGACTCGGGTGTGTTTCATATGCTTAACGAATTGAAATTGGACTTATGCAAATTGCTGAAGTTTTTTTGTTTTCTGGTGTTTCGCACCTGCAGTGGGGAGCCGCAGATGCGGGATCATACATGCGTAGAGGCAAGCAGAGAAGTAGATTGGGAATTTTGGATAGGGGTCGCAGGTGCGAGGAGAATTCGCATCTGCTATGCCCGCAGATGCGCCTAAGGAACCGCATTCACGGAGGAGGACCGCAAAAGCGGACAGTGAGCGCGCACACGCAGGTGCGGCCCTTTCATCGCAGATGCTGACCCAACCCTCTTAAGTTATTTCCAATCCTGTGAGGGAAATTCCACAGGTGCGACTGGAGGTCCGCAGATGCGAAATCGCTGGGTAGAAAAGGGCCAAGTTCGAGGGTTGTTATCCTGTTTTCAAATTTGGGACTTTGAGAGCTCGAATTAAGGCAATAATTCAAGGATTTTTCAAAGAGAAATTTGGGGTAATGATTCTTAACTCGTTTATGGTTATATTCCATTAATCTATAGTTGATTTCACCATTTAATTAAGGAATTTGGGGGAAAAGGTTGGTAGTTCTTCAACTAAGGTTTTGAGTTTTGATTGGGATTTTGATATCAGATTATAATTTTGGTATGAGTGAACTTGTGAGTGAATGGATGTTAGTATTTTGTGACTTTTACCCAATCCCGAGAGGTGGGTCCGGGGAGGCGTTTTAGGGCGGTTTTCGAATTTCTTGTTAAAGTCTTGTTTTCATTAATTAGGTTAGTTTATTATAGTTGTATTTATGATATGTAATTGTGTTTGGCTAGATTTGGGCCATTCGGAGTCGGATAATCAAGGAAAAAGAATTCTTACGGGATTGATTTGAGCTTATTTTGAGGTAAGTGGCTTGCCTAACCCTGTGTGGGGGAGATCCTCTTAGGATTTGGTACTATTGTGATATGTGAGCGTCGTGTACGCAAGGTGATGAGTGCGTACATGGGCTATTGTTGAAAAACCCTATTTTTACTAAGTATTAACCTGTTTTCATTCTTAATCGAGTTATATCAACATGTGTTGTTATCCTGTTTAGTCTAATATCGCATGTCTACGCGCTTTAACTGCTTATTTGAACTCGATGCAGAATGCCTAGTTGATTTTTCTGCTTTTCCATGTTCTCTATCAGTCTTAATTGTAGAATTCTTGATGTTAACTATTGTATTTATTGGTTTGGGCTATGTGTTTACTTTTGACACTATGAGGCGGTTCCTCGGGTGTTCTCCCTGTATATTTACTTTTGAGACTACGAGGCGGTACCTCGGGAGTTCTCCCTGCATATTTACTTTTGAGACTACGAGGCGGTACCTCAGGAGTTCTCCCTATATATTTACTTTTGAGACTACGAGGCGGTACCTCGGGAGATCTCTTTGCTTATTTACTTTGGGACTACGGGACGGTATCTCGGGAGATCCCCTGCTGCTTATCCCTGTGTGTTGTATTGTTATTTTGTTGTGTTTTCCTTTTGTTAATTCCAGTCTCATATTATATTGTTATATTCTCCTGCTTTGTTTATTATATACCAGTGGTCCTGCCTTGACCTCGTCAATAGTCGACCGAGGTTAGGCTTGGCACTTACTGGGTACCATTGTGGTGTACTCATGCTACTCTTTTGCACATGTTTTGTGTGCAGATCCAGGTGCTCATCATCAGCCACATTATTAGTGAGCAGAGAGAGTTAGGAGACATCAAGGTATGTCTGCCACGTCCGCAGACCTCGGAGTCCCCCTCTATTCTCCCATATGTCAAATTTCTTCTGTATTTCTTTTATTAGCCTCTGGTGTATAGAGATACTACTTCATTCAGTTGCTTGTGACTTATGATGTTCCGGGTTTTGGGAAGACTATGTATTTCTAGAGCATTGGTTATTGTACATGCCGCACGACATTGTTACCAGCTATTAGTTATCTATTGCAGTTAGTTGTTAAGCTTTACTTTTATTTATGTTATTTACATAATTTGTTAGGCTTACCTAGTCGTAGAGACTAGGTTCCGCCACGATGTTTTACAGAGGGATGTTTTGGGTCGTGACATACACTTCAACCCAAATTCATGAAATACTTCCAAAATGCCAACTTTCCAGGATAAGCGCCGTGACGCTCTCGGGTCATCCAAAACCTGATCCGGGCATACGCCTAAGTCCATATTCATCATACGAACCTATTGGAACTTTCAAATCTCGATTCCAAGATCGTTTACTCAAAAGTCAAACCTTAGTAAACTCTAAAGCTTCCGAAATGAGAATTTTCTTTCCAAATCAACTCCGAACTTCTCGAAATTCAATTCGGACCTCATGCACAAGTCGTAATACCCAAAGTGAAGCTACCCAAGGTCTCAAACCGCCGAACGACACGCTAGAACTTAAAACGACTGGTCGGGTCGTTACATCAATTACTTTTTGTTTGCTGATTTTTCAGGCCACTGATTATTTATGATTGATTATTCCTCATTGATGCACTTCAATGATGCATTAAAAAAAATTGAAACGTGTAGGACTAATTAGAAAAAGAGAGTGTGAAGTTGATGGCACTTCTTAGTTTTCCTACATGTATACATAGTTCTAAAAAATGTTTTCAATCATTTATGAACAAAAACACTCAAATTAGCCATGCAAAGTTGTGTATTCACTTCAGCATAACAAATCTCCCTATCAATTCACGTTGAAAGAAATAAGCATATAAAACTGAAGGCAAATTTAGATGTCAAAATAACAAACATAGGGGTTCTGGACCATGCAACTATCTTGATGATGAAGATCTAGCATACTCAGAAACTAATGACCAACTTTTGTGCTAGATGAATATGAAGATAAAAAGAAAGATGAGATGAAAAGAAAAGTTGGATCTTGTATTCATTTACTCCTGCTATTTGCTTTTTCGACTTTTGCCTTATTCCTAATAGCAGTTCTGGGTTACTTGAAAAATAAAAAGAAAAAAAAGAAGCCTAGCTTTATCTATTTTTCTCAACTGCCTCTGCCAACAGAAATCTGATTGAGTTCACATCTAGAGATAAAATTTGAATCGCAAAGAAGCATGCTAGGTATTTTCGCTACTTGAGTTATTTTTCTAACATTATTGCCTCAGCCTTCTCTAAATATATGTAACGATCCGGCCGGCCGTTTCGAGAGTTAAAGCTCCGATCCCCTACTTACTACTTTGCCCGTGTCTTTTTATGCTTATGTGTCTTGCCGCGATGGGTTGTGTATGGCTTCGAAGTGTTTTGGGACACTTAGTCCCTAAACGGAAGCTTAAGTCTTAGGATTTGGACCGTAGTCAGAACTGTGTGTCGGCGACTCCAGAATGGAGTTTCGTTGGTTTTGTTAGCTCCGTTGGGTGATTCTGGACTTAGGGGCGCGTCCAGATTGTGTTTTGGAGGTCTGTAGCTCATTAAGGCTTGAAATGGTGAAAGTCGAATTTTTGGAGATTTTGACCGGTAGTGGACTTTTTGATATCGGGATCGGATTCCGATTCTGGAAGTTGAAGTAGGTCTGTAAGGTTGAATATGACTTGTGTACAAAATTTGGGGTCAATCGAACGTGCTTTGACAGGTTTCGGCATCAGTTATAGAAATTGGAAGTTTCAAATTCATTAAGTTTGAATCAGAGGGTGATTTGTGTTTTAACGTTGTTTGATGTGATTTGAGGGCTCGACTAAGTTCGTATGGTGTTAAGGACTAGTAGGTATGTTTGATTGAGGCCCCAGTGACCTCGGGTTGATTCCGGGTGGTTAACGGATCATTTTGGACACTTCTTGGAAATGGCTGAAAAACCTGGTGTCATTTTGCTGGTTTCTTTCATCGGATTCGCGAGAGAGGTATCGCGTTCGCATAATGTATATGGGAGACCGGATGTGTTGTTCTACACGTTCGCAACGTGATTCCCGCTTTCGCGATGGTGTGGATCCTTTAGTCTACGCATTCGCGATATGGTCCTCGCGTTCGCATAGAGGAACGGTCAAATAGGGCTCCAAATGATTAGCCTACGCGTTCGCGAATAGGGTCCCGCATTCGCGTAAGCTTACACATTTGTGAGGGGGTTCTCACGTTCGCGAAGAAGGTCTGGAACTGAAGGAAAGTTGTGCTTCTCGAACGTGAGGGTTTGGCCGCGTTCGCGAAGAAGAAATGCCTGGGCAGATTTATATCATTTCAGAAATGAGGGTTTGGCCATTTTTATCAAAACTTGAGTTTGGAAGCTCGGATTGGGACACAATTTTGAGGAATTTTCAGAGACATCGATTGGATAATGATTCTACACTCCATTTTGTTTACATCCCACTAATATATCATTAATTACATCTTTAATTTCAGATTTTGGGGTTGAATTTGGGGAAAAAATAGAAAGAAGTTCTTCAACTAAAATTTCAAGTTTTGAAAGCCGATTTTTGGTGGGATTCGAGTAACTTTTATATGGTTGGACTCGTGAGTGAATGGGTGTTCATATTTTGTGACTTTTACCCGATTCTAAGATGTGGGCCTGGGAAGGCTTTTTGGGACGATTTCCTAATTTCTTGCTTTATCTTAGATTTCATTGATTAGATTAGTTACTTATAACTATATTTATAGTATGTGATTGATTTTGGAAAGATTTGGGCCATTCGGAGTCGGATATTTGTGGAAAAAGTAGTGCTACTGATTGAGTTAGCTTGGTTCGAGGTAAATGACTTGCCTAACTTTGCATGAGGGAAATCTCTTAGGATTTGATATTGATATTGATATGTGAGCACCGTGTACGCGAGGTGACGAGTGCGTACACGGGCTATTTGTTGCAAATGCTTGGTTTTACTGAGTAATTACCTATTTTCACCTTAATTAAGTATACTAGCATGTGTAGTTATCCTGTCAGCCTAGAATAGCATGTCTACATGTCTTAATTGCTTAACTAATTGTTTGCAGCATGCTCAGTGAATTCTTACTTCTTTTATTGACTTGTACTTAGTCTAAACCGTAGAGTTTCTTGTCATATTTATTATCTTCATTGTCTGAGCTGTGTATTTACTTTGGGACTACGAGACGGTATCCCGGGAGATCTCCTTGCATATTTACTTTTGGGACTACGGGACGGTATTCCGGGAGATCCCATGCACATTTATTTTTAAGACTACGAGGCGGTACCTTAGGAGTTCTCCCGGCATATTTACTTTTGGGACTACGAGATGGTATCTCGGGAGATCCCCTGTTGTTTATTTCTGCGTGTTGTATTGTTATTTAATTGTGTTTTCCTTTGTTGAACTCCAGTCTCTTATTATACTATTACATTCTCCTGCTTTATTTAATATATATACTAGTGGGCCTCACCTGACCTCGTCACTACTCGACCGTGATTAGGCTTGGCACTTACTGAGTACCATTGTGGTGTACTCATGCTACTCTTTTGCACATGTTTTCGTGTGCAGATCCAGGTACATCATTCCAGCGACATTACTAGTCTTGCACCTGCTGCTGCTACGGAGACTTCAAGGTACATCTGCCGCATCCGCAGACCAAGGAGTCTCCCTCTTTCTTTTGTGTAGTTCTTCTTCTACTACTTTAAACACTGATGTATATGACAAATAGTAAATTCTTAGATGCTTGTGACTTGTGATGTTCCGGGTCTTGGAAAAACTCTGTATGTACTATGAGAGTTGTTATTGTATATGCTGTGCAATATTTCCATCACTATTTCTTTTGTTTTAATGTTAATGGTTTAGATTTATGTTTCATTTTTGTTGTTTTTTACAAGTGTTAGGCGTACCTAGTCGTAGGGACTAGGTGCCGTCGCGACCCCTCCTGGAGGGAAGATTGGGCCGTGACAAGTTGGTATCAGAGCCAAGTTCATAGATGTCGTGAGTCACAAGCCGGATTATTAGAGTCTCGTGGATCGGTATGGAGACGTCCATACTTTTCTTTAGGAGGCTATGGAACTGTTAGGAACAATTATACTTTTTTCATTCCTTGTCGTGCGAAGTTGTTGGCATCAAATTCTAAACTTCTTTATTCTATTCTTTCTCACAAATGGCGAGGACCCGTACCGGAGGATCTGACGACCAGGCACACGTGCCCCCTGCTCGAGCCGCTAGAGGCCAGGGCTGGGGTAGAGGCACAACCACACGGTGCATCTAGAGCACCCGCGAGAGCTGCGGCAAAGGATCCCCCAGCGGCTCCAGCTGGAGGGAAGGCACCAGAGGTGATTATTGTTGCACTAGACCTCCAGGAGACTCTAGCCCAGTTCATGAGCATGTTCAACACCTTACCTTAGGCTGGATTGATCCCACTAGCTCCTACCATGGGCTATTATCGCAAAATGTGCAATTTTAGCCTTTAAAATACAAATGTAATTATAATAAATGCCCCAAAAATATTTAAAACCTAGTATGACTATAAATGATGAAGTTAGATGGTAAAATCATCATAAAATTATATGTGATGCAATTAATAATTATTTATTTAATAAAATATGGGAATAAATTGATTTAAAAATTATAGAAAATTAGGAAAAATGCTTGTATGTGTTTACAAATCACATGATGATGCATATGTACTATTTTGAAAGTATATATGTATATTTAAAAAAATATGAGGGAAATATTGGGTATCAACAACCCCAAGTGAAGGATAGTTTTGAAGATTGACAAAGGAAGCTCAGGCATGAACCGGGTCCATCCCTTGTGTACATAGACACGAGCAGATTCTAGCATGTGGGATGCACGTGAAGGAGATAAACTTAACTTGGAATAATTGATATCTCCTAATGGAAAAGGTTGCATAATTAATAAGGAGAAGGACTCCTTACTTAAAGAGAACATTATCCAAGATAAGGAAGGAGTTAGGAGTTGAGATCAACTAGAACTCTTCCTCCAAGGAAGAGTAGCATTAGAACTCTAGTTATTTTCTATTTTACTAACTCTATAATTTGTAGGATGTTCTCACTTTACTGGTTATGCACAAACGCAGAAGTTAAACAGGAATTGAGCGCAAAATAGCAAGGCATTTGGCAAGAAGTTCGTGTGTGATTCAAGTGTGCAAACCTGAAGCTACATGAACCAGATAGAAGAATTAGTTCCAAGTGCCTATCTTTAATTCTAGTTCAATTGTAGTAGGTGTTTTTATATTGTACCTTTCAGCTTTATCTAGAGGCAATTGTAATAGGTACTTAGAGTATTCAAGTTAGGGTTAACTTGAAGTTGTCGCAACAGTTAGAGGCTGTCTGTTACAAGGGATTAGAGTTAGTCCTAGGTTTACAAAAGAGTTTTTGTAAATGTAGTTTTTGGATCAGTGGTTTAGTATAGAGTTTGGGAAAATCCTACTGGGAAGTAGGTTGTGATTTTTTTACCTTTTGAGCCAGGTGTTTTCCACGTAAAATATTTGTGTTTTTCACTTTCCGCATTTACTATTTCAACAATAGTAGATTAAGGAACACTTAGAAGAATAGGTCCTTCCATAATCAGTATAAGCGAAAAATAGTCACCACACAAATCACTTTTGTGTGATATTGAGGTATAAAACAATAAAAACATATCTGAAGATCTTTTTTTGTTGAATTCCAATACTACTATTGTGTACCCAATTCAATAATTGTGTCAGGATTGTAGTATTGAAAAGCAACAATATACCTCGTTAAACTTGCAAATGACATGTCCTAAATACTATCTCGAGCAGACATTTATGCCTGAAAGATGCCTTTCTTCGGATAAGGGTATTACAATAAATCTTTTGTACTGATATATTATACAGTCTCACCGTGTACCATATAGACTCTTTATGCGTTAAATCAACTAATGAGCAATAATGTTAGTATTCAGGTTAAAAGAATTACCATTTAATGTGTCCACGTTACAAGTATGTCCGCCGATGTATTTGCCAATCACCCTCATATTGCTTTCATTCCACCTTGCATGAAGCATCCAACTACAACCTTGCTTCCATCAATGACAAACCACCTTTCAAATTGTTTTGTCGACTCAGCAAACCTCAAATTCCCGAAAACTTTTGACGCTATAATGTTTTACTGCCCTTTGCAAGATATGCTAGCTTTTGAAAAACATAGCTTGAATATCAAATGGTCTTATTTTCATCCTACATTGATGTTCGAAATCATCCATATCTCTGTTAAAAGTATAAACATTGGGGTAATTTGAAGGTGATCAAGGAATAGAATCTCCTCAAAATGATAGTGACCAAGCACCGTGTACACCGGTGGCCGCATGGTCTGACCACGCTGTGCATTCATAGCCATCTCGATGGTGATATCATGCTCTATTGACATCACCAATTCCTCTTCATGATCATTATCTTCATCATCCGTAAAAGAAATTTTATTGTCTGACTCATCGGCATTATTGTAATAGTCACTATCATCTTCTTCACTTTATGCATCTACGATATCTTTACTGAGATGTTCTTCCAGTTGTGTTAAAATATTATCGGCTTGTTGATCATTTTGCCTATACAAACAATCAAATAGTAAATATTTGGCAACTATAAAATATAACTTATTTGTTCAGGTTTGAAAATACCATTCATTATCAGTATGCGCCATCACATTGTACGCTTGTTGTTGACTAGTGGATGTACCAAATGTCACAACCCAAATCCCCCTCCGTTGGGTATCGTGATGGCACCTAGTCTTGGGGACTATGTAAGCATAACATATACTGAATAACAATAATTAAATAGCATCTAACAACTTTAGAAATTTAATTCTCTATAAACTTATTACCAAAATCGGTAGTACAAGTCACAAGCTTTTCCTGGAGTAGTTATACATAATAAATACATCATTTTTCTGGAAATGAATGAAACAATGGAAATAAATACAACAGAAAGTGACTTCAAAGCATGCGAATGTCCAGCAGGTACACCTTGAAGTCTCAAGCCACACTGAGCGTAAGTATCAAAACCGACCCGGTCCGAAGTACCTGGTTCTGCAAAAAAAGATGTGCGCAAGTGTAGTATGAGTACACCACGGTGGTACTCAATAAGTATCAAGCATAACCTCGGTAGAATAGTGAAGAGGCCAGGTCGAGACACTACCAAATATATATATATAACCTGTAGGATATGGCTCAAGTCTAACAAGAAAGGAGTATCAAAGTAACCCCGACACTAGAAGGATATCAAGTTGCAAACAATAGTAACAAATAGAGGAAAACACGAATGGCAACAAGAATCGACCAAGTAGTTAATCAACAGCATAGTTGGGGTCCGGATGAAGCATAAATGAGTTCAAATAAAGAAAGCAACGTTAACTCAACCAATCGAACCACTTCTAATATACAATTTCGACAATCCCAATCCTCGTAATCTCCTAACATAATCATAACTTTCAAACCTTTAACACACATGGAACCCGGTGCCCACACATTTCTATTTCACTTTGCACGGCATATTCCATGTGCTACTCAGTACATCATATCTGTGTCACATGTTAATTTAAGGTGTTCAAGAGATTCCATTCATATATTGTAAGGTAATAATACCGTTTCTAGACAAAGTAAAGAAATCAATGAGAAAGATAAGTTTATTTTTGAAACCATTAGAGTGAAGAAAATAACATTTCTAAATAAAATACGACACCTGATAAGCTATTGAATTTAATGTAGAGTTTATTAGGTAAAAAATATAATAACAATTCCTTTGTAAGTAAAATAAAATCCCAAACAGGTTGAGAAGATTAAGTTGAGAAAGCAGTTGAAGTAAGATATGACAATAAATGGCAAGTATCGAAATAAATGGCGGGTTCTAACTTAAAGTCACAAAAGGTAACATGATATTAGTTCTTTTATTTTTGAAAATACTATCTTACTAACGATCCAACACGGCAAGAAGTAATGACTCAACATAGTAAATTCACTTTGAAAATCGGTAATTTGCAGAAATAAATACATAACTCAGGTGTCTTATCAGTATCCATCTATAACCAATCCTTAAGTGAAATGTAAAACTACCGAATAACTTACACAGTAAGAGCAAAAAAATACATAAAACACATAAACTAATGCGGCGCGCATCCCGATCCCACTAGACAACACAAAATCCTCCTTTATTCCTTCGTAACAATAACAATAACAGTAAATAATATATATGTTGCGGCACGCAACTCGATCCCACCATATATCAATATCAATATGATAATTCACCATTATTACACCATATCAATCCACCCTTATTCTTCTTGTTGCGGCGTGCAACCTGATCCCACCGTATAATAGCAATTCACCCTTATTCCTCCTCAATATATATCATCCTTATTCCTCCTATTGCGGTGTGCAACCCGATCCCACCATATAATAGCAATTCACCCTTATTCCTCCTCAATATATATATCACCCTTATTCCTCATGTTGCGGCATGTAACATGGTCCCACCATATAATAACATAAATCAATCAACAACAATTCAACAACTCAATTACAAGAAATTCTACAACAAAAAGTATGAGTACATGGCAATAAGGAAACCACATAACAATCAAAGGAATACAACAACCTTCACAAGGAAACAAGACATGTAAGGCACGTGCTAACTACACAGGTATTCACAACAACTTGAACTCGTAACATATAAGCACGTAATCATAGAATAACTCAACAGTTAGGAGGTAACAAGATAATAATGAAGGCAATGACAACAACCAAGGAATATAGAGGTCAAATAACAAATAAGAGGCAAATAAGGACTAACAACATCATATAGAGAATGTGAGAATAGTCTAACATAGAAATACCACATTTTATGATAATTTACTCAAAATCATGAAAAGAGACTAGGCAATCTAACCGGTCAATACCACATATAAAAATTGTGTACTCACTCGTCACCTTGCGTACACGACTTTCACATATCAAGCTAGCACAATTGACTTAATTCCTAAGGGGTGGTTTCCCCACACAAAGTTGGATAAGCTACTTACCTCAATCCGGCCTATTGGATACTCAATTTAGCTTTTTGTTTACCAATTCACCAACGATTGGCTCAAATTAGCCAAAAACGACTCAAATACATCAAACAATGCAAGAGAAAACATTTTAATTAACAAAGCTACGATACTTAAACAATATGCAAAAATCAACATAAGTCAACTCCCCGGTACCGCACCTCGGAACCCGACAAAATTTACAAAATCCGAACACCCATTCTAATACGAGTTAAACCACACAAAAATTATCAAGTTCCGATACCAATTCATCCTTCAAATCATGATTTTACATTTTGAAAGATTTTACATATTTTCCCAAATTTTCCTTTTAACTCTCATGAATTTGATGTTAAATCTAAGATATAATCACAAAATATAGTTGGAAATTGATTAAAGGCACTTACCCAATGATTTAGTATGAAAATCTTCTCTCACAATCGTCCACTATCGGACCTACGGTTCATAATATGATAAAATGAAGCTAAGATTCGGAATGCCCAGCTTTTAGTAGGATGCAGATGTCGCATTTGCGACGCAAAAGCGAACAATTCTTCGCAAAAGCGAAGCCGAAACAATCCTGCCTTCATCGCAAATGCGATAGGGAGTTCGCAAATGCGAACTCTGAAGGCTTCGCAAAAGCGATGCTTTCTTCGCTAATGCGACCCAATCCTTAGTAGCCCAGGTTCGCAATTGCGATGACTACCTCTCAATTGTGGTAGTTGCATTTGCGAGCAAAACCTCGCAAATGCGAGAAAACTAGAACCAGCACATAAAAAGGTTAACAAAACAATCTGAAGCTAAATCCGAAACTCACCTGAGCCCCCGAGGCTCCAAAGAAACCACTCACGCAAGTCTGAACACATAATATGAACTCGTTCGCGGGATCGAAACACCAATATACCTCTAGAACCGCGAATCGGATGCCAAAACGCATGAAAATCACCATGAACTTCAAGAACTTCTAGAATTTCAACCAAGTGCCCCAACCACATGAAATCAACTCCAAACGACACCAAATTTTGCAGGCAAGTTCCACTTGACGAAACGGACCTATTCCTAATCCCAAAACCACAATTTGAACCAGGTAGTCTTAAAGTCAAACCATTGTCAAACTTAAGAAGATTCTAAACCTTTAAATTGCCAACTTCCGCTAAATATTGCCGAAACCTTTTTGAAATATCCAAATGAAATTTAGGGCATACGCCCAAGTCCAAAATCACAATCGAGACCTACCGGAACCGCCGAAACTCCGATCTGAGGTAAAATACTCAAAAGTCAAACCCTGGGTCAATTCCTCCAACTTCAGACTTCTAAAATGAGAGTCACTCCTAAAATCCTTTCTGACCCTCTCAAAAACCCGAATCGGCGATGCACGCAAGTCATAATACACTTTGTGAAGCTACTCGTGACCTCAAACTGCCAAACCTGATGAAATTGCTCTAAACGACTAGTCGGGTCGTTACATCCTCCCCCACTTAAACATGCGTTCGTCCTCGAACGTGGTCGGAGTCGTTCCAAAGCCATCAAACCACTCCAATATCTTGCCATACATACACCCGGGGGTGATTCCCCATCACCCAAACCTGTGTAGGGCTGACAACGCAATTTAACTAAAGATCTCACTTCATCCTTAGTCCATAACCTTACGACAGAATCCAAATCTCGACATCTTAAATTCACCATAGGACCAAATCTCGCATCATCACACTGTATAAACCTAATCAGGCTTAATCGAGCCACAATTTCAACCCAGAGCACAATCACATGATGTTCCACACAACTCAAATTCCCGTAGTAATATCCTCTGATCATCATAGTTGCCAAATAAAACTCTAGATGTCGTCGTTATGCTTCACATTGAATAATACCTTGTTCCGGACTTCCACGACGTTGACCACGACACAAGAAACATGCAGAAACTTGCAACCACCCATAAAGTCAATAATCCAAGAAGTTTTCCCATCCCTCAAGAGCCATTGCCCAAATCTTAGCGGAAATATCATCATCCGTCAACCACTCCTCACCCCAGTACGATAGTGCGAGCCTCAGGTCTAAGACCTCTTCTCAGCCAATACCAGCAACCTAGCCAACAACTCATCACGGGACCACACATATTCTCACCTAATAGGGTCTGTACACCCAACAAGCAATAACCTAGGCATGAGGAAGAATAGAAGGAAAGCAAGGTACGAGGATTATCTAACAAGTGCAACAGATATAATAACAAAGTACAGTTTCATCAACTTATCCCACATAGGGAAAACAAATCACAATACAAACATAAGGAAAGGGTATCCCACATAACATCCGTTGCGGCGTGCAGCCCGCTCCCAAATACTCATCAAGCCAAAGTGCTTGGTTTCACTTATCACATGAATACTGATGTCAAGCACAGGAGAGTGCGCAAGTATAACTGTGGGAAAATGAATAGAAATAATAGAACATGGAAGAAAGCAACCACAACTAAGGTGCAATACGCAAATCAATATCACGAGGGCTATCTTGCCCATATCGCCATAAGGCCTGAACAGAATTACAACATGCGTAGAGAATAGTCATACAACCCCACAGCCCATCACATCATAAGAGAGTAGCACATAACATAGATCATCGGCACAAATAATATCCATTCTTCCTGATAACATAACCGTGATATCAAGCTCACGAGAGTACCCAATCCTGATCTGATGTAAAATACACATCCTCGTTGAGCTTTCAAACAACCCCCAACCCAATCATGATTCTTCCTAATGAGGTGAATGTCCTTACAACAGTCCATAGCAACCTATCGATAATATATGCTATCAGTAATCCCTTTCTCAACATTTCCACACAATCCGCACGCAAGAAATAGCTCGCATATGGGAACACCTAGCCCCAAGCCCTTAGGAATACCAAAATTTCCATACCCAAACTCCACTACGCTACTCGAATGACTGATACATCACTTACATCCCATCATCTAACTGAAGCACCCATGTAGATTTCCCAGCCGCGTTACGAAAACTGAACCTCAGAAGCCTCAAAACCCCGTAATCACCATACCACTAGCCAAGCATCTACAACCCATAACACAAGGTGCCTTCTTGAAATGCACTATTCGCATATGATGTCCATTAGTGCCAACATTCTATTAACTTCTAATATCCATCAAGGAGAAAGCCATAATGTACAAAATATCCCTCATTCTCATAGCTGACAGTCGACTCAAGTTGTGTCCAACACCATTGGGAACTATCCGAGACCCGCCCGCATGCAACTAAGCCATCAGGACCGCATCTCCCGAACTCAACCGAATCACACAAACTGTCCAACCCAAAAGTAATTCCACCGATGCCGGTTGAGAATTCCCATTCAAAAAAGACCAATTACTTCCACTGTTATGCTGACCCAACACCATAGAGCTGACCCATTTCTTTGAATACTCCTCTTCTTTCCTCTAGGGTAACTCTTCTCCTAGTCGATACATAATGATCCCAACCAAAGCCCAATGCATAAAATCCTAGCACGAACCACGTAGCTCAGAAGCTCATAAACCACTGTATTTCCTCTTAAGCACCCATAATGTCGCAACCAAGATGCCCACGCTGAATAGACCTCCTGTGAATCTGAAGTTGCTTCTCCAACTTCCCTTGAATACTGAAATGCATATCCATTAATGAAGTAGAAACACCGCAATCCCCAACATCATCCCATGCAAGATCTCATATCTTAATCATATGCAAATTTCGGGGAACCTCCCAATACCATAAATATGTATACACATCCCAAATTGATGTAACACCTGACTCTGCAATCTGAATGCCGCTAGAGGACTCCCCCACTTGGCGCGAAGCGATAGAAAACAACATTTGATGATCCGCACAACTAACCTTCATAGCTCGTATAACACCAATCACAAAGTACTCATAGTCATCTACTAAGCGCACGTCCATTCTCGTGACCGTCAAACTCGTTCCCTCTAGTGTGTATCTTCCACTTAGTAGAAATCTCATGCGAACAAAATAATCTCCAATACCATCAACTATCCCCAAATCAACATCCACCTTGTGACCCTACCACAATCGCAACCACTAGTCAACCAATTAGACCTTCCTAAGTTCGTACTAATCAACCTGATGACAGAACCCGCTGCACCCCCATGTGAACAACTGAAGAGCCTCTCAATACCTGTGCATTCTTAGTTTGGACGACACGTTGAGACAATGCTTAAGCATCATGGCTCCCTCGTAGTCCATCCACCGCTTCACAAACAGTTGGCACATAGCTAATATCGAGTGCACAATATGATACACGAGTGGATGCAAAAAGGGTACATAAGATATATGCTTTGAGCTGAATCAATGTCGCACGATAAGGAATGAGGGAGGTGAAATTTCTTAATAGTTTCCGCAGCTCCTCGAAGATAAGTAAAGACATCTCCGTATCGATCTGCAAGACACTACTAAACATGTTTATGACTCGTAGCACCTATGAACCTATAGCTCTAATACCAACTTATCACGACCCAAATCCCCCTCTGTTGGGTATCGTGATGGTACCTAGTCTTGGGGACTAGGTAAGCCTAACATATACTGAATAACAATAATTAAATAGCGTCTAAAAATATTAGAAAGTTAATTCTCTATAAACTTACAATTCCCAAACCGGTAGTACAAGTCATTAGCCTTTCTAGGAGTAATTATACATAATAAATACATCGATGTTCCAGAAATAAATGAAACAATGGAAATAAATACAACAGAAAGTGACTTCAGAGCCTATGAACGTCTAGCAGGTACACCTTAAGTATCCATCCACACCGAGCAAAAGTATCAAAACCGACCCGGTCCGAAGTACCTGGTTCTGCACAAAAAGATGTGCAGAAGTGTAGTATGAGTACACCACGGTGGTACTCAGTAAGAATCAAGCCCAACCTCGGTAGAGTATTGACGAGGCCAGGTCGAGACACTACTGAATATATATAACTTGCAGAATATGAATCAAGTCTAACAAGAAAGGACTATCAAACTAATACTGATAGCAGAAGGATATAAAGTTGCAAAAAGTAGTAACAAATAGAGTAAAACACGAATGGCAGCAAAAATCGGCCAAGTAATTAATCAACAACATAATTGGGATCTGGATAAAGCATAAATGAGTTCAAACAAAGAAAGCAACGGTAACTCAACGAATTGAACCACTTCTAATATACCATTTCAACTATACCTATCCTCGTAATCTCCTAACATAATCATAACTTCCAAACCTTTAACACACATGGCACCTGGTTCCCACACATTTCCATTTCACTTTGCATGGAATATTCCACGTTCTACTCAGTACATCATATCCATGTCACATGCAAATTTAAGGTGTTAAAGAGATTCCATTCATATATCGTAAGGTAATAATACCGTTTCTAGACAAAGTAAAGAAATTAGTGAGAAAGATGAGTTTATTTTTGAAACCACTTGAGTGAAGAAAATAACATTTCCAAATAAAATACAAAACCTGATAAGCTATTGAATTTAATGTAGATTTTATTAGGTTAAAAATATAATTACAATTCTTTTGTAAGTAAAATAAAACCCCAGACAGGTTGAGAAGATTAAGTTGAGAAAGAAGTTGAAGTAAGACATGACAACTAGTAGAAAATAGTAAGTATCGAAATAAATGGCGGGTTCTAACTTAAAGTCACACAAGTTAACATGATATTAGTTCTCTTATTTTAAAAAATACCATCTTACTTACGACTCAACAACACAGGAAGTAATGAGTCAACATAGTAAATTCAATTTGAAAATCGGTAATTTGCAAAAAATAAATACATAACTCAAGTGTCTTATCAGTATCCACTAACCAATCCTTAAGTGAAATGTAAAACTACCGAATAACTTACACATTCAGAGAAAAAATACATAAAATACATAAACTGATGTGGCGTGCATCCCGATCCCAGCAGACAACACAAAATCCCCCTTATTCCTGCGTAACAATAACAATAACAATAAATAATATATATATATATATATCATTCTTATTCCTCCTGTTACGGCGTGCAACCCGATCCCACCATATAATAACACAAATCAATCAAGAACAATTCAACAAATCAATTACAAGAAATTCTACAACGAAAAGTATGAGTACACGACAATAAGGGAACCACGTAACAATCAAAGGAATACAACAACCTTTACAAGGAAACAAGACATGTAAGGCACGTAATAACTACACAGGTATTCACAACAACTTGAACTCGTAACATATAAGCATGTAATCATAGAATAACTCAACAGTTGGAGGTAACAAGATAATAATGAAGGCAATGACAACAACCAAGGAATATAGAGGCCAAATAACAAATAAGAGGCAAATAAAGACTAAAAACATCATATAGAGCATGTAAGAGTAGTCTAACAAAGAGATAGCATATTTTATTATAATTTACTCAAAAGCATGGAAAGAGACTAGGCAAACTAACCAGTCAATACCACATATAAAATGTGTACCCGCTCGTCACCTTGCGTACACGAGTTTCACATATCAAGATAGCATAATTGACTCAATTCCTAAGGGGTGGTTTTGCCCGCACAAAGTTAGACAAGCTACTTACCTCAATCTGGTTAATTCAATACTCAATTTAGCTTTTCCTTTACCAATTCACCAACGCTCGACTCAATCTAGCCAATAATGACTCAAATACATCAAACAATGCAAGAGAAAATAATTTCAATTAACAAAGCTACGATACTTATATAATTTGCAAATAGTCAACAAAAGTCAACTCCCCGGGCTCGCACCTCGGAGCCGGACAAAATTTACAAAACTCGAACACCCATTCCAATACGAGTTCAACCACACAAAAATTATCAATTTTCGATACCAATTCATCCTTCAAATCATGATTTTACATTTTGAAAGATTTTACCAATTTTCCCAATTTTTCCTTTAAGCTCTCATGAATTTGATGTTAAATCTAAGATATAATCACAAAATATAGTTGGAAATGGATTAAAGGACTTACCCAATGATTTGGTATGGAAAGCTTCTCTCACAATCGCCCACTCTCGGATCTAGGGTTCAAAATATGATAAAATGAAGCAAAGATTCAGAATACCCAACTTTTAGCAAACTCTGAAGGCTTCGCAAAAGCGGTGCTTTCTTCGCAAATGCGACCCAATCCCTAGTAGCCGAGCTTTGCAATTGCGATGACTACCTCGCAATTGCGACCAAAACCTCGCAAATCCGAGAAAACCATAACCACCACATAAAAAAGTTAACAAAACAATCCGAAGCTAATCCGAAACTCACCCGAGCCCCCGATGCTCCAAACCAAATACTCACGCAAGTCTGAACACATAATACAAACTCGCTCGCGCGATCGGAACACCAAAATAACCTCTAGAACCGCGAATCGGATGCCAAAACGCATGAAAATTACCATGAACTTCAAGAACTTCTAGAATTGCAACCAAGCATCCGAACCACATCAAATCAACTCCAAACGACACCAAATTTTGCAAGAAAGTTCCAATTGACGAAACGGACATATTCCAAATTCCAAACCACAATCCGAACACGATAGCCTTAAAATCAAACCGTGGTCAAACTTAGGAAGATTCTAAACATTTTAATTGCCAACTTCCGCCAAATGATGCCGAAACCTTTTTGAAATATCCAAATGAAATTCAGGGCATACGCGCAAGTCCAAAATCACTATCAGGACCTGTCGGAACCGTCGAAACTCCGACCGAGGTCAAATACTCAAAAATCAAACCCTGGGTCAATTCCTTCAACTTCGGACTTCTAAAATGAGAGTCACTCCTAACATTCTTTCGCACTCTCTCAAAAATCCGAACCGACGATGCACGCAAGTCATAATACACTATGTGAAGCTACTCATGACCTCAAACTGCCAAATCGGACGAAATTTCTCTAAACGATCAGCCGGACCGTTACATCTATACAGTTTGTCCCTTTAAAACTTGAGAATATCGCAACATTGTACTTTTGTCCATAACTTGTGAAGACTTTATTTGCAGAACCAGTGACGGGCCGATTCCCACTATTAAAAAATAGACTATTAATATATTTGAAAAAAAAAGTACTACTAATAATTATTAATCCCTTACCAATCGGACTGTGAAGTATGTCAATTTATCATCCCACCATAATTTGAGTATACCTGCAATGACGAGAAGTTGTGTTTCGGATACTCATCTGGTCGAGATAGGTTTAAATCAAGCCAGATTCTTTGGTATGGTACTTATTCTGATAAAACAACTCCACAAACACCCTCAGAAGGGACGAGTGTTAGCCGTAGTAGGTAAAACTTCATTCCGATTCATAATTTCTGAGCTTACATTAATTTCAAGCATCCTTATCGCAATTAAATTTGTATGTTCGCCCAGAGTCCTTAAATATTTTTGTAAAGTTTCACTGTCATGAATATTAAATTCGTCACAACAAGCAATACCTTGTAGAGTAACTAAATATAAAAATATTTCGATTATCTTAAGTTTGACTGAATGCTTATTAACACCCATCTATTTACATAACAGAATGACCAGTGTATGGTACTCTATTGAAGGTAGCAACTTAACACTAGATATAGGAGAAACACTATAGTACATTAAGTTATCCTCCAGCACAATCTGACCGCCCCAATACAACGTAACCGTAATTCATATCTCATTTGTCATTGTTGAAAGATTTAAAAAAAGACTATAAATGAAGATGAGATACAAAGGAAGACTTTGTATCACAATACTGAAATGTGAGTCCTTCATGTAACATGTCGAATTTAAGTAGATGTGAAGTTAAAAGGATATGATTGAAAGTACAAGGGACTCGTCACAGATAAGGTTGAAAGGAAAATGGACTATATATAGCGCGTGCCATATATCCTTTCTTTTCTAACCAAACATCCGTTAGCCTGAGACTTCGGCTAGGAGGGTAACGTATAGCAAGTATGCATTATATGTAGTTTAGTTTTTATTTTATTTTTCACAATACTTTGGTTCAAACGAGTTACTTTTTGCGTTACTTTGGTTACGCACTCCACAATAACGTATATCGAATTGTAATGACCGACTATTGTTACACATAATCTCAATACTAGCAGAAACTACGTATTTTTGAGTCCCGTTAATCTTATGGTCCATATTTTAGGAGCTGGTGATAGAGCAATGGAATATTTGTACCCTCAGTTTAATATAATTTGGTGGTGTTCACGTCTATTAGCATATAGATATAAGGCGTCTGACCAAACCCAAATTGTGTTCTCGAGCATATTTGTTGGCTAGCTAAAAACAAATGACAGTTCGAAGTGTGAAATAATTTCTTTTCAAGTAGGGTAACCTACAAGATAACTTGAAAACCACATTTTACCATATAAAGACTAATGTCCACTTGAGCAATTGAGCATTCCAATGATGGTCATTATCACCAATTGTCAAAAGTAGATTCTCCACTAACTCAAAATTGGCTATTAAAAGGGAAATAAGGAGTAGGTAAGCAATATTGTCCCAAATATGAATAAGATATCCCACAACTTATTCTCCGTATCAATTCTGATGATCCACATTCGTAACTCAAACAGAAATTACCCGTTCAATATTTATCTTCTCAATTCTGGCCATTCACGGAACTAGCTAAGAGGATGAGGTTTTGAAAATTATGTGCCGTAATGCACATTAGATATGTGGCAATTTTTGAGTCCTGACTTCCTTCCCTTCTTCATGTATAATTTGGTCCAGAATTGGGACGTTGCCATTTTCATAATGGTGCTTTTTAATTATGTTAATTAAGGATATTCCACTAAGGCAATTGAGATCAATAGCGGAGCTTGAAAAATATAAAGTAGGTGTCAGCCAAAAAATTACACGAGGACAATTTGCACCTACCTTCTGTAAAAATTGATTGGGCACTCATGAAAAGTGTCATTTAGTTGGCATTTCAACCAAAAGTTCGATTCCTAAACTTCTAATGTTTATCCACTATTCTTAACTTTTCAAAATAAGAACTAATATAATAAATTATTATCCAATTTACATCTGGCAAACAATTATGTTCTCTTTCATCTATACAATAACAATAACAACATACCCGATAAAATCTCACTAGTGGAGTCCGGAAAGAGTAGTGTCACGACCCCAAATCCTAAAAGATCGTGATGGCGCCTATCGTGGAACTAGGCTAGCCAACCATCACCTAACTACACATTTGTTCTATTATAATATTTCGAAAATCAATAATAATCTGCATAATAAGCAATTAAAATAATTTCTCTAAGTCTACTTAAACATCAATAACATAATTCAACAGTCTAAACTAATCCCCCAAGACTAGAGTCAACCGATCACGAGCATCTAAGAATAACTACTCTGCTAAAGTCATAAACAATGTCTAGGAATAAAATGCTAATACTAAATAAGGAAGGGAAATGGAGAAGTTGTGGACGCTGGACAGCTACCTCGAAATCCCCAAAAGCTGATGACAACGAACTCGGACGACTATTGCTCCGAACCAGTACCTGGATCTGCACACAAGGGTGCAGGGAGTAATGATGAGTACGCCAACTCATTAGTAATGAAAATAAATCACAGTCTGAAGTAACAATTTCCCTCAGCACCTGAGCATCACTCAGTATCAGCCCCGCGGGCAACCTCACTGTCACTCATGACTCCCAGTCACTCATCACTCGGCACTCGCACTCAGTAGGTACCTGCGCTCACTGGGGGTGTGTACAGACTCCGGAGGGGCTCCTATAGCCCAAGCGCTATAAACAAGCCACATCATGGCATAAATCACTCTCAGGAACTCGGCCTCTCTCATATCATAACATCCTCACAACATTGGCCCTCGGTCTCACTCAGTCAGACACTCTCAGCATGCCACTCGGGCTATGAATAAAATGGGGTTCTGGACCCAAAATAGTATTTCATTTCAAGAAATAGTAATAATATCAAATAAGAGTGTCAACAATTTCACAAGAAAGACTGAGTGTAAAATTATAGTTTCAAAGTAGTGAGAATATTAGTAAGATAGCCCCCAAGGGGTTAAAACAGATCGGCACTAGGCCCCAAACATGGCTTACAGCCCAAGTATAACAAAACATAGTAATGCTAATAACCATATGCTTTAAAAGCAGTTTCGCAACTCAATAGTTGCCTAAAAAGGAATAATTTTCCAAAATTCCAGTTCGTGCCCGCCCCACCTCGTCATCCAGTGTGTGCGTCACTCTAAACCCATGAAAGGGTGTAAAGTCTGGGGTTTGATACCCTCAGGACAGGATTTAAAGAAATTACTTACCTCAAACTAGCCCGAAAAGTTACTCTGCAACCCGCTTGCCTCTCGAATCAACTTTCGAGTGCTCCAAATCTATAAAGATCAGATTTTTCTCATCAAATTATGCTAAGAAAATAAATTTCAATTGAAAAATACCAATGTTAGCACAAAACCCGACCCCCGGGCCCGCATCTCGGAACTCGACAAATTTTATACCAAAATGTTCTTCATCGTCTTACGAGTCCGTACATATGAAGAACTCTAAAATCGGAGTTCGTTTGACCCCTCAAATAATCCCCTAAAGGTCTCATAATCTCAAGCCCTAATTCCATCTTTTTCTACTGATTTTCATAAATTAAACACTGATAATTTGGTCCTTAATCACCTACAATCGAGTTTTAGGGTCCAAAATCCTTACCTCAATGAAGAACAATGTTTTCCTCTCTTAGAAATCGCCTCAAAAGCTTCTTCCCATTCAAAAATGGTGGAAAAGTGGGTATTGGTCGCAGAGGGTTTATTTAAATACTGCCCAGTTCTTTATTCATCGCGATCGCGGGACCCACATCGCGATCGCGAAGCACAATTCCACAGCTGCCCAAAATACTCTCTGCGATCGCGAAGCTCTGATTTCCATCCCAATGCGATCGCACACAACTTCAGGCGGCCGCGATGACCAACTGCCCCAAAACTCACGCACGCCCCTTTACTCTACGCGATTGCACATCAACCCACGCAACCGCACTGCTCATCCTACCAAACCTATGTGATCGCGACCCTATTTAAGCGATCGCATAGAGCAAATTTTTCCTGCCTCAGACCAACCCTACGCAATCGCATATATTCCTACGCGATCGCGATGAAGAAATTTCAGCTGTCAAAATACCAGAAAACAATAGTCTTTTCAAGGTCAAAAATACCCGTTAACCATCCGAAATCAATCCCGAGCCCCTCGGAACCCCAACCAAATTTACCAACACATCTTAAATGATCATTCAAACTTAGTTTCACTCTCAAAACACTAAAAATAACATCAAAACACCAAAATCACATCGAATTCAAGCCTAAGAACTTTGGAATTTCTAAAATCCACCAACGATGCCGAAACTATCCAAAACACATCCGATTGACCTGAAGTTTTGCAGACATAACCAAAATGACATTACGAATCTGTTCCAACTTCCGGAATTCCATTCCGAACCTAATAGCCTATTTTCCACTGCCGACCGAAAATCACCAAAAACTAACTTTCGCCTATTCAAGCCTAATTCTACACCGGATATCACAAAAATATTCTGAACACACTCCTAAGTTCCAAATCACCTAACGAAGCTGTCCGAGCCATAAAATCCATAATCCGAGGTCGTTTACCAATAAGTCAACTTTCAGTTGACTTTTCCAACTATTAGGCTTTTTAAGGACTAAATGACTAAATTCTCACTACAACCGTTCCGATTCCGAGCCTACCAACTCTAACACGTCATAAACAATATAACGACCTATGACAAGGCAATAATAGTAAATATAATGCAGGTTCTACGTAACGACCGACCGAGTCTTTACAAGTAGAGTGTACGCAGACCTTACCCTTACCCCAAAGAGGGTAGAGAGGCTGTTTCCGGGAGACTCTTGGCTCAACAGGAGAGACATAATATCATAATAGAAACAAAAGAAAAGGCATGTAACAACAAAAGATGCCAGAAAGAAAATAACAACAACGAATAAATGAAAGGACAATAACACAAAACTATGCAAAACAACAATGTGAACACAATATAGACCGCTAACAAACCTAAACAAAACTCTATCAGACTACCCACTACAAAAAAAAGGAAGAACTCTCGACTACCCCCTAACCTACTACCCTTATGCTCGACCTCCACATGTTCCTATCAAGAGCCATGTCCTCGGAAATCTGAAGTCGCGTCATGTCCTGCCTGATCACCTCGCCCCAATACTTCTTAGGCCACCTTCTGCCTCTTTTTGTACCTGCCAAAGTCAACCGCTCACACCTCCTAACCGGCGCATCTAGGCTTCTCCTCCGCACGTGTCCGAACATCTAAGTCGCGCTTCCCGCATCTTGTCATCCATGGGAACCACGCTCACCCTCTCCCGAATATCTTCATTCTTAATCTTATCCAGCCTAGTGTGCCCACACAACCATCTCAACATCCTCATTTATGCTACTTTCATCTTCTCGATATGTGAATTCTTGACTGACCGACACTCAGTTCCATCTATCTTTTGTAATTTAACGGTTAATTAGAGAAAACTCCTTTAATGCAAGGTGTTTCTCAGCCTATCAAAAACAATAATTATTTTATTTCAATTTCTTGTTCCATTAGAGATTTGAGTTTTATAGAAACTACACCATATTATTGTTGCGTGTGGGATAAACTTTTCCTCTTTAAATGTCATATAAGTATTTGGTAAAAAAATTCTTTCTAGTAGTCCATATAATTTCAGCCAGATAGAAGAAACAACTTACATTTTCTACACTAGTTATTCTTTACTAAAATCTTTAACGATCAGGCCGGTTGTTTTGAGTATTGTAGCCTTGTTTCCCCTATTTGTTACTTTGTATATGTGTATTTATGGTTACGTGACTTTTTGGGTTGATTGGTATGATTCGGGAGAGTTTTTGATTGATTTGGGACACTTAGTCCCTTGGTTGAAGGCTTAAGTTGTAAGAGTTGACCGGAGTTTGACTTATGTATAGATGACCCTGGAATGGTGTCTTGTTGGTTACAATAGCTTTCTATGGCGATTTTAGACTTAGGCGTATGTCCGGATTTGGATTTGGAGGCTTCTAGGTTGTTTTGGCTTGAATTGGCGAAAGTTGGAAAGTTGAAGGTTTGGAAGAGTGATAGGTTTGACCGAGGTTGACTTTGTAGATATAGGTCCGTTGTGTCATTTGGACTTGCATGTTTGAGGTCATTCCAAGTTGATTTGATATGGTTTGGCATGAGTTTTGGATGTTGGAAGTTCATTAGTTTAAGGCTTGAATTGAGGTATGATTCATACTTTTGTGTAATGACCCGACCGTACATTTTGAGCATTTGCACTCCGTTTGATGGTTCGAGGTCATGAGTAGCTTCATATGATGTATTATGACTTGTGTGTATCGTCGATTGTGATTTTCGGGTGATTTGGGATTGATTTAGAAGAATGATTCTAAAGCTTTAAGTTAGAAGAGTTGAACAAGTTTGACTTTCGTGTATTTGAACCCGGATCGGAGTTTTGATGGTTTCGTTAGGTCCAGATGGTGATTTTTGAATTTGGCGTATGCCTGAATTTTCATTTGGATGTAACTGGAAGATTTTGGCGCTAATTGGCGAAAGTTGGCAATTTGAAGGTTTGAAAAGTTCATAGGTTTAATCGGGAATTGGCTTTGATGGTATCAGATTTAGATTATTGTTCTGGGAGTTGGAATAGGCTTGTTATGTTAGTTGGAACTTGTATGCAAAATTTGAGGTCACTCCGAGTTGATTTAATATGGTGCGGTACGAGTTTTGTAAGTTTAAAATTTATAAGCTCATTAAGTTTGATTTGAGGTGCGACTCATTGTTTCGATGTTATTATGTGTGATTTGGGACCTCGAGTTGGTCTGTATTATATTTTTGGGACATGTTGGTATGTTCGGACTAGGTCCTGAGGGGCTCAGGTGAGTTTCGAGGTGATTTCATATCATTTCTAGGCCCTTTTTAGTTGCTGCTTTTTAGCTCCAGGGGTGTGAATTCCGATCGCGGACCTTTGAGTCGTGTTCGCGAAGAGTAAATTGCTGTTTGGGCCTTGTTAATCGAGATCGAGGAAGCATTTCCCTCGATCGCGTAAAAAATTTATTACTGTCACAGGGTTGATTTTGGTAGCTTATATCTTGCAATCTATAAGAAAGTTGGAGGTGATCCAAAAACAAAAGTTGTAACTCTTCGTTTCTAATTTTCAAAAATTTAAAGTGTTTGTCATTTGGAATTTTGTACAAAATGTTATGACCGTTATACTACAGCAAGTCTGGAAAGAGTTTAGCAATGTAACGAAATTAGTTCACCGTGATCATGGGAACAGGTAAAAATTGTGCTGGGGATTTTTTTTGAATCGCGTTGTTGGTGACCGCGATAACGAAAAAGGATCACTGACAGTGCACTAAAATATTAGATTTCGGGATTTTGAGTTCATTTTCCTTACTTTTTGAGTTCTTGGAGCACAAGTAAGGCGATTTTGGAGGAGATAAACACCCAAATCTTGAGGGTAAGTAATTTTATCTTTGTTATGATTATATTTTTTGTTATTCCATGGATTATTAACATAAATAATGGATTTGAAGAGAAGAAATTGGGAGGTTTTTGAACATAAATTCGGAGTCGGATTTGAGTGAAATAAGTATGATTGGACTCGTAACTGAAAGGGTTATCGGAATTTGTGAATTTTGTCAGGTTCCGATGGCTCGGGTTGACTTTGAGTATTTGATTAAGATTCGATCTTTTATGTTTGGGTTTGTTTCCCTTGGCATTATTTGATGATTTTGTGTTGCTTTTGGCTAGTTTCGAGCTGTTCGTAGGTCGATTCATGCGTGATGTCATTTCTAGAGTATTGTTTTACTTTCTTGGCATTCGATTTGGCTTGCTTGAGGTAAGTATCCTATCTAAACTGTGTTGATGCACTAGTTGCCTTAGTTATTGGTGATAGCTACGTGATATGGGTGCACATATGTCTAAGGGTTGAGCCCAGGTGCGAGTACCGAGGTATTTATCCATGCTCCGGGTAGTTCTTAGGCTATGACATGCCTTGAATTGATTGATAAGCCTACTACTGTGATGTATCTCTTATTTGTACCCCATGTTGTGAGCTATTTGAGCTGTGTTTGAGGTTGCATAGAGGTTAATCTCCTGATTTAGCCTGATAGCTACTATTTTTGTGATGTATTCACCTGTTTTGAGTTGTGATGTCATACTAGCACATGAATACACCTTAGCTTGTCCATGTTAAATTCCATATATAATCCATCTATTTATCTCACAACAAGTTGGAATAATTGACCTTATGTTGGATAATGAAATTGGCCCTTCAAAATCGCTCAAAATCGCACTTAGTACGAGAGAAAGGAAAATAAATGAACCAAGTCCGAGCTCAATGATTTAAAGCTTTTACTAGGACCTTCTTCGCGCTCGCAGGCCTCCAATCACGTTCGTGGAGGCCACTGATCTAGACCTTTCGCATTCACATGATCCCCAAGCGTTCGCAAAGGCCAAAACATGCCAGCCTAGAACCCCTTGCTCGTGTTCGCGGTCACCTAGTTGCCTTCACAAATAGTAACCTGCTTAGATGCCTCCTCATCGCGTTCGCGACCTCATTCAATCGCGTCCACATAGAACAAAACCCCTGGCCCCCAGTTACTTCTTCCCGTTCTCGTCCCTCCTATCATATTCACGAAGAACAAAACCTCACATGCTAGTCCTCCCCTCTCGCAATCGTGAAGCACATCAGCACCAGCAAACATTTGCCAATCTTCAACATGTTTCGGGTGGTCTGAAACTCATCAAAGCCTCTTGGGGCTCTATCCAATCATACCAAAAAGTACATAAATCTAACACGTACGTACTCGAGGTCTTAAAACATGTAAAATAACATCACGGCCAAGAATCACACACTAAACCAAACTAATCAACTTTTAAAACCTTCAACTTCTTTCAACTAACTCTGAACGCGAAGAATCATACTTAGACAACTCGATATGGAACCAAATTTTACACAAAAGTCCAATATAACAATGGGAACCTTTCCCCGAGATTGGAATAACAAATGGGATCCGATATTACCAAAGTCCACTCTAAGTCGATCTTAGCAAATTCAAAAAGCTTCAAACTTCCAACTTCCAACAATAAGCGTTGAATCACTCGTGGACCACCCAAAACTCGATCTGAATATATGTCCATGACACAAATAATCATACAAACATATTAGAACCTTTAAATCCTGATTCCGAGTTCGTTTACTCAGAATGTTTACTAAGTCAAACTTTGCAACCTAGGCAACCACAATGGAACTAAGTGTTTCAAATTCAACCTGACCCCTTCCGGAAGTACGCCAACCATTCCCGCAAGTCATAAAATAGGAGAATCACATAAGGGAAGTCTCAAATAGAGGAACGTGATTTTGGGAAGAAAAATGACGGGTCGGGTCGTTACATTCTTCACTTCTTAAATAAAATTTCTTCCTCTAACGGGTTTAGAATCATACCTGAAATACCGAATAAATGTAGATATCTGTTCTACATGTCCTCCTCGGTCTCCTAAGTTATCTCGTTGACTGGCTGACCTTTCCACTGAACCTTCACATTTGAAATCTCCGTAGACCTCAACTTGTGAAACTACTTTTAAGAATACATAAGACCTTCCTAGGAAAGTCTCTATCCTTCTCTTATAGTCAATCATTTGTCTATCAACAATGGCAACTGGCTCCTCCTTGTAACTCAAGCCCTCGTCCATATGAACTATGATATAACCTAACACATGGTACCTATCAACATGGTACTTCCAGAGCATAGACACGTGGAATACTAGATGAATTCTCGATATTATAGGAGGAAAAACAAGCATATATGCAACCTCACCAGTTCGCTTCAAAACCTCAAACGAACCAATGAACCTCGGACTCAACTTGCCTCTCATCCCGAATCTCATGATTCCATTCATCAGCGAGACCTTCAGCTGTACTTTCTTGCCCATCATAAATTACAAAATCATGCACTTTCATGGTCCGCGTAAATCTTTTGTCTAGACTGAGTTGTGCGGAGCTGCTCTCAGTTTCACCTTATCCAAGGAATCCTTTATCAAATTAGTACAACATATCATATCCTCGCTAGGCTCAAACCAATAGATGGGGGAACGACATAGTCAACCAGAAAAAGAGTTAAATGGATCCATGTCAATGCTGGATTGATAGTTGTTGTTGTATGCAAACTCGGCCAGCAACAAGAATCGGTCCTGGTGACCTCCAAAGTCAATCACACATGTCCTAATCATATCCTCTAGAATTTGAACTGTCCTCTACGACTGCCCATTGGTTTGTGAATGAAAGGCCATGGTGAGCTCTACCAGAGTTTTGTCGCGGACCGTTTTCTCACGAAAGTGGGTTTCAACATGTGACAACTCTTTTAAATGGGTATTAAAAGAGAAAAGTCGCCGCCTAAAGTTTATTAAGGTGCGTAAGGGCACCTATTTGAAGAAAAAAACTCTATTTTAACTAGTCTGTGTTACAAGGTCCAAAATTGTGCTTCCCCGCCGAAGTCTAGACTATGTGAGATTTATCAAATTATAAACCATTGTTCTAAGTGAGCATGCAACTTAATCCATTATTGAATTAGAGGAACAAAGGTCTAAGTAAGCAATTAATTATTCTAGGTGGAATGAAATAGTTAATCAAATGAAATAATACACAAATAATGTGAAGAGAATAATTTGAAAGGAAACACTTTATTCACTAAATGAATTAGTAGTTACAACTTATTTGAACGTCAAGATGTTGAACTTAGATAAATCTAAACACTAACTATACAAGGAACAATTAGACACAATAAGGGGTCCTAAATTTTTTAGCTTCAAAATTCACCCCGTACAACATAAATAATATTTCGCGACCCTTTAAAGTGCAATGGTTACCCATATTATCCATCTAGTCCAGACTATCATCTCCTACTATCCAATTACTATCTTTAGGTTATTGTTTTACCTAAAATGCACTAATTCATTCTTGATCGTACCCTACACATGCCTACTCGTCCCTTGCCTATAATCGAGGAGGCATTGGACCACTATATATGTGTTTCTAGACTCATCCTAGGCTGCTCAAAATTAAAAGACAAGGCGCCACAGAGTTTAAACTAAGTTTGTAATTCAGTCCGGGTCCGGGCCTAAATAGGCCAAGTGGGCCGGGCTTAGTGTGGGCCGGTCCCAACTGGTCCCGAGATAAGTGGACCTAAATTGTGTAACCGGCCCAGTACGGGCCTAAGCCTATATGGTCCAGGGCTAAGTGGGTCGGGCCCCCGGGCCTAAGTGGGCCGAGCTATTTTTTTTTTTGAAGTTTTTTTATCTAAGGCAATTTCTTGTAAATTATATTATATAATTGTGACTTAAATCTTGTAATTCAAATTTAAACACAAAAAAATTGTAAAAAGATATTCAAGGGAATGCGTTATAATTTTTATTATTATGACATTAACAAAAAATGGCAATATCTTTCTTAGTCTTCCTCCCCCAATGGAATGAGCACGACAAGGTGCTAATATCACCATTAAAAGGAAAAAAAACTAATGAAGATGTCAAATACAAGTTACATATTAGTTTACATTGTATCTCTTACAAATTTCATAAATCCTTCAAGGTTCGGAGGAATTTCCGTTGGTGGTGGCGAAAAAGAAGCTTGTTCATCACCGCTTCCGGGTGAAGCAGCATCCTCCGCAAGTTCAGCTAGCATTTCTTTGTAAGCTTCGTCTATCTCTGGTTGTGATTCAGCAAGTCCAAAGTTTCTTCGTTTCGAACGGACCAATCTCTGAAGAGTACTGATTTTTCCAAGCTCTCCCTCATAGACGCTCTATGATCACTGAGTTGAAGTCTCGCTTAACTAAAAGCGCTCTCTGATGCCACTATTGAAGCTTGAATAGTTAAAATGTCTTGAGCCATCCTTGAATGAACCAGAAAGTCTTTTTCTTTGTCCTTCCACCATTCCAAAATATTAAAGGAGCCGTCGGGATTCACTTCTTCCAGTCCCTGCGACAAATAAACTTCAAGCTCATTTAGTTGTGAATTATCACTAGCCGTGGAACCTTGAGAACCCTGAACCCCGTCCAAGCACTAAGTGCTCTTAGTCCCGCAGTTCTTTTAGATGATTGCGAACTAGAAGAAGTAGGAGTTGGAATATTTGGTCTAGCATGATCTAAGGCAAGTTGATAAGAATTATAAATAGTTTGGGCATTTGTTTTAATTGAGGCTTTTGCTTCCGGAAGTGTAGACAGTTCCTAATCTTCTTTTTGTTTTTGGTAAAACAAGATAACTTATATATATATATATATATATATATATATATGCTAATAACCGCGTACAGGGGTTTGTTGTTCTTGCACAGTACCAGACCTAACATTACTAACTAAGTTAGAAGCAGTAAAGGTGTCGCCCACACTAAGAGCATTGTGGCGACTTTCATACATACTGCAGCCTATTGTTGTACTAACTATGTCTAAACTATTACAAGCAGCAGTTGAGTTAGGCGTTGTATTTATAACAAAACTTTCATTTGTTCTGTCATCAAAATTTTCCCTTAAATTTTCCACAGGGATCAGTCGTTGAGTAGAAGCTACCATGTTGTCTGCCTGCACGATGTTTACGACCAAAAGAGGTGGTTCATACAAAATTTGTAACCCGTCCGTTATTTGCATATTACTTCCTAGCTTTGCCAGTTGATCAGCAACTCTATTTTGCTCCCTGTACGCATGTGTAGCTGGTGGATCATAGAGCAAGCTGAGTAGGTACCTGCAGTCAGATATCAGATTAGCATATTTAGAACTGTTACTTTTTAGCAGCGTGATTACCTCATGCGCGTCAATTTCCACTTGAAGAGGCATCAGTTGCATCTGAGAAGCTATACTTAGCCCCTTAAGGAGAGTTTGTAGTTCTGTCATGAGACAGCTTGTATGGAGAGTAAGTCCAGCAAAACCTACCATCTATTCTCCTAGGCGGTTTCTAATGACTCCTCCAATTCCTCCTATGTTTTTTCCTAGGGATATGGCTCCGTTTGTATTAAGTTTGTATGTGTGAGGGGGTGGAGGTATCCATCTCAAATATCGTGGAACTCTGCCAATCTCTTTAGGAGTTGTTGTAGCCATGTAGGCATATTTAGTTTCCATTGTGATTACCTTATTAGGATGTAGTTTTTCCAGCTTGTGCTCATGTCAATTCTTGTTACGTATTATCCAAGGATTCCAAAGGCTTATTATGAAAAAAGTACATGGATTTATTTTATTAGGGCAAAGTAAACCCTTTTGTGTAAGTAAGGGACGAAGCCATTGAGAAGGGTTATTCATTCTGGCCAATTTTGTTCTCAAAGTACCTAGACCAATGGCTTCCCAGAATTGTGATGCATGAGGGCATGCAAGGAAAATAAGGGTAGTTGTCTCTTGAGGATCATGACAAATAATGCACTATGCATTTGGAGATATTCCTATATGGTGAAGATGGTGGAGAGTGGGTAGTCTATTGTGTAAAAGAAGTCAGAGGAAAATTTTGTGCTTTGGCTGAGCTGAGGTTTTCCAGATCCAACCAAAGTCACGTGGCATGCATGAGTTATTTCGAAGCATTAAATTGTACATTATTTTTACTGTGAATTGGCCATTGTTTGTGAACTCCCAAGTAAGCCTATCTTGTTGCTTAGTATATAGGGAAATGTGTTGCTGGTGAAGGAGAGTGTTTATTTCCTCCTTATTATCAAAGCAGAAAGATGACTGGTCCTAATTGTTATTAATAAGAAATGTGGATAGTGGAAGAATGTTTTGAGATCTAGGTAGAGGCCCGGTGAATATAGATCTTAATGTAGTTCCTGTGTTAATCCAAGGGTCATGCCATAGGTTAATATTGTTTCCTGTTCCTATTTTCCATTTAATACCTTTTTGGCAGTCGTGCCAACTTCGTACAATGTTACGCCAATTTGTCGAACAGTTTTGAGAATATGTTTTAGCTAGGTATTTATTTAAGATAGTCTTCGCCCAAAGAGAATTTGGATTTTGGAAAAATCTCCACGCAAGGCCAACTACCAAGGCAAAGTTTTTTAATTTTAGTTTTTGGATGTTCAAACCCCCCCTCCTGTAAAGGAGTAGTGATTTTTTTCCCAACTAATCAGATGAATCTTTTTCCTTGACTCAGTTGTTCCCCAGAGAAAATTCCTTTCATATTGCTCCATTTTATTAATAATATTCATGGGAATTTGGAGATATTTCATAATATGATTCGGGAGAGTTTTGAGTGTTGATTTAATGAGAGTAACTCGTCCTGCCATAGTAAGGAATTTTGTTTTCCAACCCGCAAGTTATCCTTTAAAATTGTCAAGTAGGAACTGAAAATCATAATTTGTGGGTCGCTTAGTGAAGATAGGAAAGCCTAAGTATTTCCCGAAAGACAGACCTTCCTTCATCGAGAAGGATTGAAGTATGAAAGTCTTATTTGCTATTGAACAGTTTTTCGAGAAGAAAACTTTAGACTTGTTGTAGTTTAATATTTGGCCAGACATAGAAGTGAAAGCATTAAGGACGTCAATAATAGCATGACAACTTTGTGTGGTCACCTTGGACAGAAGGATGATGTCATCCGCAAAAAAAAGATGAGATAAAGAGGGTCCTCGCTTGGAGATTTGTATAGGTCGACAGTTTAGATAGTCCACTGATTGGTCTATCATACGTGAAAACATTTCCATGCACATGATGAAAATGTAAGGCGGCAGAGGGTCGCCTTGTCGAATGCCTCTTGTAGGTGAGAAGTAGGAAGTACATGCTCCATTAACGAGTATTGTTGTAGTTGTAGTAGATATACAAGACATAATTAATTTTATTAAAGAGGCAGGTATATTGAAGAATTGAAGAGTTTTTCATATAAAAGACCATTCAAGGCGATCAAAAGCCTTTTCCAAGTCAATTTTGAAGAGCATGTAGCTAATTTTCCCCTTCATTTTATTGAAATGATGGAGAACCTCTTGTACGATTATAGCATTGTCTGATGCTCTCTTACCGGGTTGAAAACTAGTTTGTGTAGGTCCTATTATTTTTGGTAATATAGGCTTTAGTCTATTAGCAATTATTTTTGTAATAAGTTTGTAGATCGTATTGCACAAACTTATAGGCCTGAACTGTTGTAATGTGTGTGCATGCTTAACCTTTGGAACCAGGCATATATATGTGTGGTTAAGTGATAAGGGGATTTCTTTGTCTCTGAAAATTTGTTGACAGAATTGAGTTACTTTAGGTCCTACCTCATTCCAATATTTTTGGTAGAAGTAGGGATGAAGTCCATCCGGACCTGGAGCTTTGAATGGTTTAAAGCTTTTGAGGGAAGTTATGATTTCAATATTATCTAAGTCTGCCTCTAACATTTGGAGGTTAGTAGATTCAAGATTGTTAGAGTTGTGTGGCGGTGCTTTATTGTTAGAAGAGATATGGTCTGTTGAAAATAGATTTTGATAGTATGTAGTAATTTCTGTTTGGATGTCAACCAAGTTGTACGTTCAGTTTTCTACAGTGTCTTTTAAAGTAGTTATCCTATTACGTATGCGACGCTGGAGAGTAGCCATATGGAAAATTTTCGTATTTGCATCACCTTCGTTAAACCAGTCTATACGTGATTTGAGTTTTCAGAAGTCTTCCTCTAAAAGAAGGATATTACTATATTCATTTATTAACGGTTGTTCTAGATTATGTAGGAAGTTACTCGTGGGATAGTGAATTGAGGATTGGATGCCCTTAAGTCGAGAAAGTAATTTACGCGTACGATAGAAAATATTACCAAAAGTATATTTATTCCAATGAAGAACTTCTTCCTGAAAAATATTTGTGGTGTGCATTAGATTTGAATTATCAGACCAAACTTTTTGGACTAGTTGTCAGAATTGAGGGTGGGATGTCCAATTGATTCAAAACAAAAAATTTTTTATGGTTTGGTCGTCTAGTTTGTAGTGTTATTAATAAAGGGAAATGATCCGAATAAGTTCGTGGTAAGTGTTGTACGGAGGCTTCTGGGTAAATGTTAAGCCACTCATAATTTGCTAGTACACGATTTAGCCTTTCTAGAATTGTATGTCCATGACCGCGTCTACTGGTCCAAGTATAACGACTACCCTTAAAACTTAGGTCTAGCAAATTGCACTGATTAATAAAATTTCCAAAATTATCATCCCTTTTGTTATTTATTGGCAGTCCCCCAAACTTTTCATTAGCAAAGGCTACCTCATTAAAATCTCCACCTATAAGCCAATGGCCATTAACAAAATTATTGTGTAGGTAAATTAAATTTTCCCACAAGATATTCCTGATGTCATAGCAGTTGCTAGCATAAATAGCAGATAATAACCACTTAGGGGCAGCAGGACTTACCTGAATGAGACAGTGTATTTCCTGGTCAGACATTCTAAGCTCTTCTATGTTAACCTGTGTGTCATGCCATAACACAACCAGTCCACAATTGGCCAATTTGCAGAGACTTGTGACATATTAGTGAATTGAAAATCATCTCGAAGAACCGAGTGATCTTTCATGTGGGTTTCTAAAAGAATTGCCAAAGCTGGCATGTGGTTATCCAACAAGGCGCGAAAGCGGCGCCGAAATTTAGCATTGTGGGATCCCCGGCAATTTCAGATGATAAAATTCATAATTGGTCGACGATCAAAGACTTGCTCAGTCATCAGTGGACTTTGGGGACTGGCTGCCTCCTCGGCAGTCCCTTCTTGTTGTTCTATTGTCGCTTCCTAACGGAGTGTAGGGATCACAACCATTGCATATTTCCTCGCCTCGCGATTTGTTATCATTCGAAAATTTAGACTGCACTCGATCAACTCGAATTGTTCCTTTAGGTTGTAAAGGTGTATTCCCTTTAACCATAGGAACTCCGTACGAGTTTCCCTCATCTCCGCTAAAATCTGCACCAATTCCTAATTTGTTTGAATGTCTAATGCATTTGGAGATGGTGGTGGCGCAAGTGGTGTAGATTGTGGGGTTGTTAGAGGGTCTAAAGGGATCAGTGGTGTGGAGTATGGTGAGAGGGGATTGAAGGATTCTATTTGTTGGAACCAAGGAGCATAAATTTGTCCCTAGTGGTGTGGATAATAGAACGGAAGGAGATTCATGTGTGGATTGTGAGAAGGAGGCGGGTGGTGTGAGGTCGAAGCTTGGTGATCCAGTAGCAGCGGGTTTTGGGTGTTATACCACTGAGTCAGTGCATATGCTTCCATCCCAAACCTCATTCCTTCCGTCACAATTTCTGCTAGGTGTGTTAGATTTTGTACCAGTAGAACTACTTCCTAATTGTTGAGTTCCAACGTAAAGATCAACGCATAACCTTGGAGTCCCATCTCCAGCCATGACTGGAGAGGTTGGTTTGTTATTTGGGGTTGGGATATGTATATTAGAGATGTTGACATACGGTGAACTTGGGGACCTTGCATGACAAGGTGTGGTAGATGAAAAAACGGGTTGTTGTTGTGTATTGTTTCCCTCAGTGAACTGTTGGGGAAGTGATTGTTGAAGGACTGTCGTTTCATGTTCAGAAAGAGGACTGTGTGTTTTAGAAATATGAAGTGGTAAGTTTTGTGTTGGAGACGATGACAAAGTAGAAGCATTCAATCCTTTGTGAGTGGAATTGTTGAGCGGTGGTAGAGTTATGCATGTATCAGGAGGAGGGATGGAGGTGGGAAGGTGTAGGCTTGTAGGGTACTATTATATGCATATTAGGAGAGGTAATATCTAATTGCTTAAGTAAATTCGAATGTTTTTGTGGGGATAGTGGAGGGGCCTCCTTATTTGATTGGGTAACAGTGGTGGCAGCATAAATAGAGGTAACTTTTGTAGGACGTGGCTTCTAGGGAAGATGAAGTGTGTGAGTCTTCTGAGGTAATTTGGTTGCCTAGGTAATTATCAGTAATTGTGCTTAGGTAATTATTAGGAGTTAATGCATTGGGCAAGGTTTTAAGAGATGTAAGTGGAGCTTGGGCTAAAGAGGAGGGTTCATTTGTGGACTGGGCCTTACTAGAATTTTTGTCCGTTTGAATGTCTATTGGGCCATCATTATGATGTCCCATAAGAGTATTGATTAATTTTGAGTCCTCATTAAGGGTTAAAAACCGATTATGCTAAACTATTATAAATATTTGTATACAAAAAGTGAGGACCTCCTAATTTTATAGTAGGATTTAACAAAGCAGCAACACCATAAATAGGGGGGATAGGGAAACAATATTTTTTAAACTTTTGTCTCATAGAATCAATAGCAAGTTCATAAATTACCTCACCCTCTGAAAATTGATTAAACAAACCAGCAAGTTATGCAAGACAAACTAAACAGTTAGAAATAGCAGGATAATATTGTCCAGATAATTCATTTGTAGCAATATGAAATTTTTCTATAAATTCTACAAGCATTTTAACATTAGCTCAATCCTGATTTGTAAGGTGTTCATCATCATCAGCTACATGAGCATTAAACGTTATGTTTTTGGGGTTTCTGTATTCATATGCAACAACTAAACTTTCATACATTTAATTCTATCTAGTTGGACAAGGTTTAAGAATCTTTCTTAAAAAAATAGGACTTCATATAAGGCACAATTAACACAATGGGCTCAAATTCACCTCCACAAAAAATATAAAAATGCCATTCTAGCCTAAATAGCATAATGAACATAATTATTTTAAAACATAGGCTATTATTTCAAATAATATGTAAATAGTGTAAAAATAAAAATATAATTATACAAAATAATGTGAAATACTGTAATTATGCATGAAAATCTAAATAATTTTAGAAATAATTGTAAGGAAGTAATCAATAAATACGTATCAATTAAAATACTAGAATAAATTTACAATTTCTTATAAAATGAATAAAAATTATTTTTATAAGACTTCCATGAAAATAATTTGATGAAAGTATAATAAATTGATATTTAAAACATATCTCAAAATAGTAGTACAAGGAAGTATTTTACAAACAATATTTAAAAATGTAAAGACAATATATTATAAAATATATTGGCTAAGTGACAAACACGAGGGATTCAGTATCAACAACTACTCCTCTTTACCCGAAAATGATAAAAGAATTATCGGATAAAGAAATCGAGATGATAATTAATTTTGTCTGAATAGACGATAATGGAATGGGAGATGTTAAAAATATGGGGGTTGAACCCTGATTTTTGAGTTGTTTACATATCCTGATTTTACCGGAATCAGATCATGTGTAGTACTGGATCCACAAGCGAACAACCGATGGAATCATTGTAGAAAAATCATGCGCTTTAAAGAATGGTTTTCTTTGAATAGAACGATGTCGTGAATCGATCATTACAAATGTACGGGGCAATGTAATCAGGGACGGTTATGAAAAAGAAAAGTATTCAATTGTTGATTAGTGTTTACTTGGAGATACTTAAGGAATGCCAATGTTTGAACGGAAACCGGATCGAGGATTTCTCCCGTTTGAAGAACGGTTACCTTCCGAGTTACTTGCAAAAGCTTAAAAGACAACGAATACAGAAACATATATATATATAACAGCGTTAATATCATTGTTGCGAGTGAAAAAATTTAAACATGATGCAAATTCCTTCCAGACCATGAAAGTTGTCCTAGGATGATAAGGATTATGTCCTTGGACCATGTCGTCCTGGTCCATGAAACGTATCATAAAGAGATTCCCATGACATGAAATGGTTTCCCAGTTCCATGTGCCTTTGGACTATGATGATTTTGAATAATGATATGCAACTTTGAGTTTGTAATGACCCGATGAGTCATTTTGACCTCTAGCGCATCGTTCGGCGATTTGAGACCTTGAGTAGCTTCATTTCATGCATTATGATTTGTACGTATTTAGATTTGGGGAAGTTCGAAGTTGATTTGGAAGGAAAATTCTCAATTTGGGAGCTTTAAGTTGAAAGAGTTGACCAAGGTTTTACTTTTGATTAAACGAGCTCGGAATCAAGATTTAAAGGTTCCAATAGGTTCGTATGATGATTTTAGGCTTGGGCGTATGCTCGGGTTAAGTATCGGACGGCCCGGGAGCATATCAACATTTATTGTGGAAAGTTAGCATTTTGAAGGCTTTAGAATTTCCATGTTGACTTTGGTGTTATCGATGTCTGTTTGGGATTCCAAGGCTTGTGATTTGTGACTTGTACGTAAAATTTAGCGTTATTCCAAAATGTTTAAGTGTGACTCGGACGCGTTCGGCGACGGATGAAGGTTTGAAAGTCAAGAGAGTTTAAGAAATTGCGTTTGATATTTAATTCTTGGTTTCGATGTTGTAATTTGTGTTCCGAGCCTTCAGACAAGTTTACATAGGGTATATAATTTTTTTAGAATGATTGAAGGAGATTCCTCAGATCTCGGGTGAGTTTTGGGGTGGTTCCGGACCACTTTTAGTCCTTTTAAAATTGCTGATAACTGGTGTCGAGGGTGTGAAATGTGATCGCGGAGGTTTGGGCCGCGATCACGAAGAGCAATGTGCTGTTCCAGGCCTTGTGAATCGCGATCGCGGAAGGAAGGTCGCGATCGCGTAGAAGGATTATTTGCTGTCAGTGGTTTGACTTCGGGAGCTTATATCTTGCAACCTATAAGGAATATGGGGATGATCCAAAAAAGAAAATTGTAGCCCCCATTGAATTTTTTTCCAAAAATTAAATCGTTTGTCATTTTGGAATTTTCTGCTAAAAGTTATGACCATAATGCTGAAGGGTGACTGTGAAGAAGAAAATGCAATTTGTACATTGTGATCGCCAGATTTTTGGCCGCGATCGCAATGAAAGAAACGTTGCTGGATATTTTGTTAATTGCGATCACGTGGTTAATGACCGCAATCGCGAAGAAAGAGGCCTGGCAGGTGTATTAAACATCTACTTTCGGGATTTTAAGCTCATTTCTTCACTTTTAAGTTCTTGGAGCAAATGTGGGGCGATTTGGTGTGATTCTTGAAATATTTTCGCCATATATCATGAGGTAAGTTATTCCCACTTATTATAAGATAAATACATAGGTTATATATGGATTTTAATATGGAATTTGATAGAAATTGTGAAAAGTTTGGAAGAAACCTTGAAATGGTATTTTTGGATTTAGACCACGAAATTGGACATGAAATTGGAGTAAATTATATATTTGATTTCATGGTGCTATGGGAAAAGTTCATCTTCGAATATTTTTGGAATCCGGGCACAAGGTCCCGAGGGTTGACTTTGTTGACTTTTCGAGCGGAGTTGAAAATTGTTATAAATTGATTAATTAAGAGTTTTTGGGTATATTTTGGTTGGTTTGAAAGTTGTTTGACTTGTTTTGGATAGATCAGCATCAGTTTGAGGTGTAGAGAGGCGTTGGAGTCGGTTATCGGATTTTGGAGCGGGGTAAGTCTCCTGTTTAACTTTGTGAGTGGGAAATTACCCCATAGGTGATGTATTTGTTATGTGCTACTTGTTATGGGGGGTACATACGCATGACGTGACAATCGTCCTTACGTAGCTAAAATCATGCTTATGTCCGGGTAAACGTAGTGCTATATCATGTGATAGTTGTATTACCAGAATAGAACTCGTTAGTTTAACTATCCAAACTTGTGAATGTAATTTGATTAGATATCATGTTAGGTTGAATTTCAATACCTTGGTTTGTTTGATGGGATATCCGATTACTGGTAATAGTTATGCTTACTTTATGTCCATGTTCTTGTATTTCAAGCACATGGTTCGTAATTCGATAAGTTTCTTCCAATCTTGTGGATCGGGCCGGACGCCTCGGTAGTATATTGAGATGCATCTTTGGTTCGCGCCGGTCGACCCTTGGCAGTGTACACACATCTATGGATAGGGTCGTACGATTGACATAATCGTGCACAATATCGCTAGGCGTCTGAGTATTCATGATATTTTCCTTTGATTGAGACCTGTCATTTATATGATATTCCTTATATGTTGGAGATGGCACTTGATATTTCTAATCTATTGAGATAGTATATGATATTTTGAGAAATTCACATTGTCACAAACGTTGGAGGATTTTTGCTAGTTACAATCCTTACTTCATTATTGTTGTTGTGTTTCATATTCATTTATAATTTAATACATGTTGATTTATTGGACCACTAGTAAGTGTCAATGTTGGCCCCTCGTCACTAATCCTACGTGGTATGCGTTGATTTACGTACTCATGTTATACTTCTGCACTTATTGTGTAGGTATATATTTTTGGTGGTCATTTGAGCGTAAAGGCGCAACTATTGCGGGGACTTTTCGGTGAGCTGTATCCCATGTTATGATCCGAAACACACAGAGTCTCCTTCATATTTATTTATGTTATCCTGTCTATTTTAAATTTCAGACAGATGTTGTATTGGTGTTGTATTTCCCAGTAGTTGCTCATGCACTTGCGACACCGGGTTTTGGGATATTCTAGTTGAAGTTACTGATTTTTCTTTAATATTGTCACTCTTTATTTTATATCTTACTAATATTGTATGTATCCATGATTTGAAATGCATTAAATTCTTCATTTAATAGAACTTGTGATTTCAAAAGTAATAAAATGAATAATTATTTAGATGGTTCACCTTTAGCTTGTCTAATGGCGACGTTGGGCGCCATCACGACCTATAGTGGGTTTTGGGTCGTGACCGAGATCCTTAGGCCATGGGATGTTGTCCTTAGGCTATGAGGATGATGTCGTCAGACTATGATGCAATGGGATAATTTGGTGATATTCCAGCCCATGATATGCAAAGCTATGGTGATATTTGACTATTCGACAGAGGAAATAGGCAGTGTTTAGCCATATACAGATGCCGAAGGAAGGGTTTAGCCTCGTATGAGATTAGGGCAGAGCTTAGCCTCATGAAAGTAATAAGGGAAGTGCTTAGCCCCATATAAGTAGAAAGCAATGCTTATCCTTATGCAAATATGGAGGCGAAGATTAGCCTCATGCAAGTAATGAGGGTAGTGTGTAGCCCTATGCAAGAAATGAGGGTAGTGCTTAGCTATATGCAAGTAGAAGACAATGCTTATCCTTATGCAATGATTGAGGCAAAGCTTATCCTATTGCAATTAATGAGGGAAATGCTTAGATGTATGCAAGTAATGATGGAAATGCTTAGATCTATGCAAGTAGAAGGCAATGCTTAACCTTATGCAATGATGGACGCAAAACTTAGCCTCGTGCAAGTATGAAGGCAGTGTTAGCCCTATGTAGATAATGGTGGAGGTAAAGCATAGCCTCGTGCGAGTGATGAGGAATGATGGTAGTGTTTATCCCTTACCCAAGTAGAAGGCATCACTTAGCCTTACGCAAATTGGAGGGCAATGCTTAGCCCTATGCAGATGCGGAGGCAACACTTAGCCTCAAGTAAATGCAAGAAAGGAAAGAAATTCTTAGTTCGGCATATTCAGGCTTGGTAGCATTTATCTTTGTGAAGATAGTAGTCTTGCCATATATCCTTTATAGCTACTTCTAATAGTATTGCATTTGTTATTCCTGCATTTAAAGAAAAATTGTATGTGGGGGGGAAGGTTGGTTCGTGCTTTTGATTCCTTGACTCGTCCTTGCTTCTGGCTCCTGGGTACTTCATGCTCTTGAGCTAGCCCGGGCAATATGTGGCTATTACAAAAAATTGAGTTTGAAAATATGCATTTGTAATTTGTCAGTCATAAAGAATGAAGTTATTAAAATGTATAAGAAACATATAGTTTCTGTAGAATCATAGACCGTGACACATTTTAGACATTACAACGTCCCTGTCTAATGGAAATTTGAGGACTCCCTCAAAATTCTGTCCTAGTCTTGATGAATATTATCCAACAATACTCTTTCAGCGACCCTTGGTGCGACACCATTGAATCTGACGAAGCGCAAAATCTTTCCCCAATTTATGACCACGGAGGGAAATGAAAATTTTATTATAATGTGACCGAACCCAGAGGTTTCACACATATCCCTTCTTAAATAGGAATTAAGTCAAGCTTAGTTCATGTTATATCAAGAAGAAATTGTCAATACAAAATTAGACATAAAATCTTTTGACGATGTCTGAATTGATTGGTCTTCACCATATCTATCCTTCCCATTCTGCTAGTATGAGCACTCCTCCCGTCAACACTCAGTGAACCATGTAAAGACCTTGCCAGTTTGGTGAGAATTTACCCTTCGCTTCATCCTGATTTAGGAAGATCCTCTTAAAAACTAGTTGCCCCAGTGTGAATTTTCTTGGTCTAACTTTCTTATTGAAAGCCCTTGCCATTCTGTTCTGGTAAACTTGTCTGTGACACATTGCATCCATCTTTTTACCATCGATGAGAGCCAATTGGTCATATCAGTTATGTACCCATTCTGCATCACTAAGCTCGGCTTCCTATATGATCTGCAATGGGGCACTACCTAGTGACACGGTGGTGAACCCTAAGGATGGGAACAACAACAACAATACCGGCCATGCAATAGTGGTGACCACAAGGAGTGGTCGAGGCGGTGAGGCTAGTTTTTCAAAGCAAAAGAGAGTTGTTAGTGATGATGATGACTTTAAACAAGATGAGGTTCCTATTGAGGTTGAGCAAGTGATTGAAGAGCCGATGAATAATGAAGTGAGGATTGACATCAATGCCAACGAGGAGGAATCACAAAAAGATGTGAACGCGTCTGGGGAACACGTAATTGACATACCCGAGCCGGATGTGCCAAAATCAAAGGCTTCATTGCCTAGACCTCCTCCTCCTTATCCTCAAAGATTGGATAAGCAAAAGATGGAGAACCAATTCAAGAAATTCATAGATATGATGAAGCGTTTGTCCATCAACGTACCATTAGTTGAGGCTCTTGAACAAATGCCCGGGTATGCCAAGTTTATGAAAGACTTGGTCACAAAGAAGAGATCAATGGAGTGCGAGACAATCAAGATGACTTACCAAGTGAGTGCAATTGTGCACTCAATGGCACCCAAACTAGAAGATACCGGAGCATTCACTATTCACTGCACTATTGGTAGTGCGGATTTTGCCAAGGCATTGTGTGACTTGGGTGCTAGTATCAACTTGATGCCTTACTCTGTTTTTAAAACCTTGGGAATTGGTTAACCTAGGGCAACTTCTATGCGACTTCAAATGGAGGATCGAACTATGAAGCGACCCTTAGGAATCATTGATCATGTTTTGGTGCGGGTTGACAAATTTATCTTGCCTGCGGACTTTGTGATATTGGATTGTGAGGTAGATTATGAAGTTCCAATCATCTTGGGAAGACCTTTCCTTGCTACGGGGAAGGCCTTGGTAGATGTGGAGTCCAGTGAGCTCACCTTCCGGGTGGGCGTTGAAAAGGTCACTTTCCACGTTTGCAAGTCAATGCGGCAACCCAATAGCACGGAGGTGTGTTCTTTTGTGGACCTTGTCACCGAGGTCATAATTGATGAAACAAGCTCAATGATCACTATTGAAGACCCCGTGGAAGTAGGTTTTTTGAATCATGATGATATTGTGGTGGATGGCTTGATCGACTGTGCCAATGCATTGCAAGGCATGTGCTCTTATTCTTATGGTCCTCGCAAGCTATCTTTAGACTTGGAAAATCGGAGAACTCCTCCGACAAAGCCCTCAATCGAGGAGCCACCTGCCTTGGAGTTGAAGCCTCTTCCACCACACCTCAGGTATGAATGTTTGGGTCCTTCTCGTACTTTACCTGTTATACTTTCTTCTTGCCTAAACCAATTATAGGTAGATTCTACACTCAAAGTTCTCCAAAGGAGAAAGAAAGCCATAGGTTGGACTCTTGCTGATATTCGGGGCATAAGCCCCGCCTTCTGTATGCACAAAATAATTCTTGAAGATGGTGCAAATCCCTCCGTAGAACACCAACGGAAATTGAATGAGGCAATGCAGGATGTGGTAAAAAAGGAGATAATCAAGTGGCTCGATGCTGGGGTCATCTACCCAATATCTGACAGTGCTTGGACTTCTCCAATACAATGTGTTCCTAAAAAGGGTGGCATGGAAGTGGTGCAGAATGACAAGAATGAGCTTATTCCCACTCGGATCGTGACTGGTTGGAGGGTTTGTATGGATCACCGCAAATTGAACAAGGTGACCCGAAAGGATCACTTCCCTTTGCCATTCTTGGACCAGATGCTTCATAGACTTGCTGGGAGAGCCTTCTATTGTTTCTTGGACGGGTATTCAGGTTACAATTGAATCTTGATAGATCCAGAGGATCAGGAAAAGACAACCTTCACTTGTCACTACGGGACATTTCCTTTTTCAAGGATGCCATTCGGTTTGTGCAATGCACTCGCCACATTCCAGGTGTGCATGATGGCAATTTTCACCGATATGGTTGAAGATATTTTGTAGGTGTTCATGGACGACTTCAGCGTGGTCGGGGATTCTTTTGAGGAGTGTTTGCAAAATCTTGATAAAGTCCTTGCCCATTGTGAAGAAACCAACCTTGTATTAAATTGGAAAAAATGCCATTTCATGGTCGAGGAAGGCATAGTCCTCGGCCACAAAATCTCAAAAGATGGCATTGAAGTGGATAAAGAAAAGATCGAGGTTATTTCCAAGTTGCCTCCTCCAACCTCGGTGAAGGGAGTCCGTAGTTTCCTAGGGCATGCGGGATTTTACCGGAGATTCATTAAAGATTATTCAAAGGTGGTAAATCCCCTATGCAAGCTATTGGAGAAAGATTCCAAGTTCGAGTTCGACGAAGAGTGTATGAGAGCATTTGAGTTGTTGAAGCAAAAGTTAACTACCACACCAATTATCACTGCGCCAAATTGGAGCTCTCCTTTCGAGCTCATGTGTGACTCAAGTGACGTGGCGGTGGGTGCGGTCTTGGGCCAACGGGTGAACAAAATATTTCACCCCGTTTATTATCCAAGCAAAACCATGAACTCCGTCCAGATGAACTACACCTTCACCAAAAAGGAATTGTTGGCTATTGTCTTTGCAATGGAGAAATTTAGGCCCTACCTTATGGGAGCCAAGGTGATAGTGCACACCGATCATGCGGCGCTCCGGTACTTAATGATGAAAAAGGATTCAAAAGCTCGACTTATGAGGTGGATCTTATTGCTTCAAGAGTTTGATATAGAAATTGTTGATAGAAAGGGAAGCAAGAATCAAGTTCCCAATCATCTATCCCAGTTAGAAGAGTAAGGAAGGCCAAGTGATGGCCTTGAGATCAATGATACCTTTCCTGATGAGCAGCTTCTCTCCGTCTCTATGCATGATATGACATGGTTTGCGGACATCGCCAACTTGCTTGTTACCGGTGTTGTTCTGTTTGAGCTCTCTTCTAACCAAAGGAAAAAGCTTAGACGAGAAAGCTTGGACTACTATTGGGATGAGCCGTATTTATTCAAAATATGCAATGATGGAGTCATTAAGCTTTGTGTCCCTGAGGAAGAACAAATGTCAATCCTTGAGTCTTGACATTCCTCACCCTACGGTGGTCATCACGGTGGGGGCAAGTACAACTTCAAAGGTCTTGAGTTGTGGGTTTTATTGTCCAACTTTGTACAAGGATGCAAACGAATTGGTAAAGAGGTGTGATGAATGTCAAAGAGCGGGCGGCATATCAAAGAAGGATGAAATGTTCCTCACAACGATCCTTGAGTTGATATATTTGATGTGTGGGGCATTGATTTCATGGGCCGCTTTGTTAGCTCGTGTGTAAACACCTACATTCTCGTGGCGGTGCAGTATGTCTCAAAATGGGTTGAAGCCGTGGCTTTACCCAATAATGAAGCCCGGAGTGTGGTTGGTTTTCTCAAGAAGAACATTTTTACACGATTTGGGACACCCCATGCCATCATAAGTGACGGGGGTTCTCATTTTTGCAATCGGGATTTTGATTCATTGCTTGCCAAGTATGGGGTAAATCACAAAGTGTCTACTCCGTACCATCCTCAATCTAGTGGGCAAGTTGAAGTTGCTAATCGGAAAATCAAGAACATTTTGGCAAAGACCTTGAATGCAAATAGGACCAATTGGTCTAGAAAGATTTATGATGCTCTTTGGGAATATAGGACTGCCTTCAAACCCCCAATTGGTATGTCTCTGTACCGGTTGGTGTATGGAAAAGCATGTCACCTACCAGTGGAGTTGGAGCACAAGGCACTTTGGGATTTAAAGAAGTTGAACTTGGATTGGGACACAACTGCAAATCTTCGTGTTGATCATCTTAATGAGCTTGATGAGTTTAGATTCCATGCCTATGCAAACTCTTCTTTGTACAACGAGAAAATGAAGTATTTGCATGACAAGTATGCTAAGGACCGGGAATTCAAAGTGGGAGACTTTGTGCTACTTTTCAATTCAAGACTTCGTCTCTTCCCTGGGAAACTCAAGTCAAAGTGGAGTGGTTCGTTCGAGGTGGTGTTGGTTACACCCTTTAATGCCCTTTGATAACTAGGGATTATACTTCATTTTACACTCCTTCTTTCTTAAGTTTTGGTTAAAATTGTATAAAAAATAGTCCCAAAGTCTTACATGTTGTACTTGTTTGCAGGGTTTAGTCAAAAGGTGACAAATAGTCAAAACCAGCTCAAAAAGGAATGAAACATGCGCAAGTACCAAAAACAAGTCCAAGCACAATTCAACAGACCAGTGCGGTCCGCAATCCATTTAGTGCGGTCGGCACTGAGGAGGTTCAGAGAGGTAATTTTGGAAGCTAAATCATTGCGGCCGCAAAACCATTTTGTGCGGACCGCACTAAGGAGATTCAAAGAACTGAAATTGAGACTAGTGCGGTCCGCACTCCATTTTGTGCGACCGCAACAGAAGTCACCGCGACCGTGGTGCATTTTATGCAGTCCGCGGTGGCCAAGTTCAGAGAAGCAGATTTCAAAGCCTAGGAGCCTCAACGCGGCCGCACTCCATTTTGTGCGGTCCGCAGTACCCCTGCAGGGGTATTTTTGTCCAGAATGGCCTAGTATAAATACTTTCTTTTCCAATTTTTAGGAGAGCTTTTGTACTTCAGAGTAAGAGGGAGCTCGTGAATGATATTGTTACGCTACTTTGAGTAATTTTAGAAGTGTTTTAACATTGAATCTTTAAATTTTAGTTTGCAATTAAATTATATGGGTTATTCTTCATCTATTTCTCTGATTTCTTCTCTTATCATGAGTAGCTAGACCCATTAGCTAGGGTTGTGGCTCAACCTTAGAGGCTTAGATGTTTATGGGTAATTGGTATTTGGGCTGATTTGTGTTCTTCATGATAAATTAGTGGTTGCAAACACTAATTGGTGTCTATTTGACTTGGGTTCTTCTTGACAAAGAGAACTTGAGTCTAGAAAATCAGTCTAACAAGTAATTGGGATGTAATCAAGAGATTGATAGTCCCAATTAACGGGTTAAACCTAGAGATAGTAAAACCCTACTTGGGCCTATATTGCTTGCACAATTGTGACACCTATTTGGTCTCGAGAGAGTCAATTAGGGCAAAGCCACTCAAGCTACCGAGAGGTATAGAGTGGATAATTCCGTGCATTGGACATATCACAATCCCCAAACATAACGTCCTTGCCTTAGGTTTTAGACTCCGTTAAGTATTCACTTAGGAGAAAGTCATAGCCCTAGCCCCTTTTATCCATTGAGAAAACATACAAAAAGACATTAGTTAGTTAATTAGCAATTTAACATTTGTCTAAACCGTAGTTCAAATATCTAAACCAAGTTTATGATAAGTGCAATTAAAAGCACAACACACTACTAGATCACTTAGGAACTCAACTCCCACATTAGTAACTCCCTGTGGATTCGATCTCGACCCGTTCGGGTAAAAGCTGCATTGACCCCTGCCTTTCTACTATCTAGTGGTGTAGGTGGGCGCCGATCACTTTTTGGTGCCGTTGTCGGGAGTTATACAGTGTTGATTATCTACGTGAATAGTGGTGTTAAGTGTTTTTATTTCTTTTTTCTGTTAACGTGTGTGTTGAATCAATTCATGTTTTAATGGTGAATCCTTTGGGAAACATTATTCCGGGGGAGGAGGTATATGACAATGGAGAAGACCATTATGTGGACTGCGGTGCATTTTGTGCAGACCTCAGTGGCCTTCTTTAGAGAGTGGGTAGTCTGAACCCCACCTCAATGCGGACCGCGGTGCATTTTGTGCGGTCCGCGGTCCCTTCTTTGTGGCCGCACTTCTTTTTGTGAGGTCCGCAGTCTGCAGATTCTGCACATCCGCCTTCATTTACATGCTACATTTTCTTCACTGATACATATACTACTTTGATACTAACAAACTTAAATTGAATTCCACCTGTAGAAAATGGTTAAATCACAAGGTGGTGGTAGAAAACAACCCGGAAAATGGGAGTCCTCCCGGGGGAGAGGCAAAGGAATGATCAAATTGAGTCCCCAAGTCCAGAAAAGTATCAAAGAGACAATTAAAGATTTGGATAGAGCTGCTTCCCATTCAGGAAGTCAGTATGCACCCTCCGGGGAGGCATCTGATTCAGGGTACGTGCCGGAGTATGTCCTAGATTTTTTGGAGAGGTTGAAATTGAGGGATTCACCTCCGGGCTCCCCTCCTACCCAAGCATCAGCACAAAACTTTCTGCGTCGTCTGAGGGCTCAACTGCAGGAAGTGCCAATGGATACTCTACCTCACCCACAACTTCATTATCGGGTGGGCAATCCAAAGAAGAAGAAGAAGGGGGTGAACCCCAAGTAGGGGGAGTAGAAAGAACAAGAAAACCAGAAGCATTGCAAGATAGGTTTGTGAGTGAACCAGCCTTTCACAAATTCCGGGAATGGTGGCCTAAAAGGAAATTGATACCGGAGCGAAAGTTCATCACAGGGGATCTTCTACTTCACAACCCCAATGTGCTGAAACAGTTCAAAGAAAAAAAAGGCTGGGACTAGCCAAGTGGTGGAGGCCAATGAGCACTTAGTCAGAGAGTTCTACATCAATGTTGCTTATGTCAAAAAGGACTCCAAAGTGACTAAGGTGCGGAATCTGACGGTATCATTTGATGGGAAATCAATCAACGAATACCTTGACTTCGATGAGGAGGATGGGACACTATACTTGAAGAAGTTAAACTTGGGGGAGGATGCCCGTCCAAGGCTAGCAGAACATTTGGCAATCCCGGGCACCACTCCAGAATGGTTACAAGCAGGGGTAAAAATTCTGAGGCGCACCTTGAAATTTGAAGCGAAAGGGTGGGAGGCATTCGTGTGTAGCAGGCTAGACCCCAACACTCACGAAAACTCTCTTCCTCTCAGTCGAGCTGTACTTGTGGCCTCGATAATGGCAGGGTTCCCGATCAACGCCGGGAATGTGATGTCTCGGGTGATTACAAGGGTGGTGAACGAAGGTGATAGATCCTACCCCTTCCCAAATTTCTTGACTATGCATTTTGAGGATCAAGGGGTAGAGGGTTGGAAGTTTGGTTTGAAGGTAAAGCCCAGAGCTCCATTTTCCTGGTATAGCCTACAGGGTGATGACAACCCTAAGAGCAAGAACTACAAGGGCAAATCCACTACTTCTACTGGCCAGTCTGAAGAGCCAGTGATAGTAGTGGCTCCGACACGGCCTACCTCAGCCACCCCAAAAACTGCTCCAGGGCCCTCCACTTCGACAGGCCCATCCATTCCCACATTTGCTGCATATCCATTGACTGCCCACCAATTGAGTCAAACCCTCGCCAGTATCAACAACTGGATGCAGGTAGCTACTTCTAAGTTGTCTGTACTTTCTACATCGGTGGTAGCCTAGTCTGCACCTCCTCAGCGATAGGTCCCACAGTTAGTCGAGGACACTCTCAAGGAGCTTCTGGACAACCACAAGAAGCTCCTAGAGAACCAAAAGTTGATCTTGGACGATGTTGGTACTCATGGACAGGCACTGAAGGATCTTGCCAAAGAGACAAAGAAGCTGAGAAAGACTCGTGCCTCCAAGGAGTCAGTGAAGAAGTTGAGAGATGAGGTAGATAAGATGAAGGCAGACCACTTTCCCTTGGACCTGTTATTGCATGATCCAGCCCCAACAGTCCAGCCTGATCCAGAGCAGGAGATGGAGAGGCCACCAAAGCGGAATAGGATGATGCCCCGCACTGTTGATGCTGTTATTGAGTTGGCAGACCTGCAGGGAGAGTCCTCTACCCAGCCCCAGATGCTAGCTCAGGAGCAGCCCCAGAGTCTGACACAGTCCCAGATCCCCGAGGAGACACAGGTTACTGGGAGTAGTTCACAGGTTCCCGAGCAGTCCACAGACCCAGGGACCCATACTCAGGATCCTATGCAGATAGAGGGCCTATAAGGAGTTTTTCTTTACTTTTTCTCCTTATTTTTGAGCTATTTTTGTTTAGTTAGCATTGGGGACAATGCTAGCTTTCATTTGAGGGGGTAGCCCTATTTGGATTTGGATGACTGTATATATTTGATACTATTTCATTTTTATTATGCTTTCTTTTTGTTTTTGGTATGTACATAATTTTACAATTCTAGCTTACTTTTCGTATTTTTGCACATTTGGTCTGTATATAAAGTTACCTTCTAATGTATATATTCATTCCCCCTTATGTATATTCGATTAATTCCACTCTTGTATATATTCATTCTACTTTCCGCATTTTTCCTTTCATAACTTCTTATTTTATTTTAGTAGCTTCTTGTTTTGAATTTGTGCGTGCAATAAACTTTTGGTTTTCTTAATACCACGGTTCTTTCCAAAGGTGGAACTTGTGTGAACCGGGTGGCTCTTCCCAATGATGGATGGCATGACAACATTCTTAAGGGTTTGAGTCTGTTTTTCTTTTTGCTTTTTGTGTAAATAGTAGCTAGTGAGTAAGGGTGCCTCAAGCAAATCTTCACTTGGGCCTAACACATTTACCTTTGATCCTATGGTCAAAGACAAATGGTTGTGTATAGGACGGTGAAAGTTGTGACCTTGAGACTCTTGTGTTGGCCGATAATCATCAAGTGGTTTTTCGGGACCATTGTGTTGCTCAAATCTTAGCTAAGGTCGTTGTGGGGCCCTGACTCTATTTCTTTAGCAATCCCATAGCTTGTGTGGTGAGAATTTGAATTGCAAGTCCAAGTCCTGTTCCATTAGTCTAGAACTTGCCCTGCATATTTGTCTAGGCGAAATCCTAAGTGTAGTTTGATTTGAGATGTGATTATAGGCTCTCCTTGATCCGAATAATGACTTGAACATTTCCATAGCCTACCAATGACAATATCCCTAGTCAACCCTTTTGAGACTTAGACCTTTTTCTTTCAAAAACCATGATACAAGCCTTTACTCATTCTAACCCTCTCTTGGCACCCTTTCTTTCCTTAGCACAAGGTAGCATAAGTTTGGGGGAGAGACGAGGAATGCAACAAAGTGAAAAAGAAGGTACAAAATGAAGAAAAAGGAAAGGCAATGAAAAAGAAAGAAAAATCAAAAAGTCAAAAATAATGAACAATTTAGAAGAAATAAGGGGAGTCAATGAAAAAAAAAAGATTAAAGGTGTGTAATGTTTAGAAAGAAGAAAAATGTTTGAAAGGAACAAGAAGGAGTGACAGTATGTCTCTCTAACCCCTCAGAAAGAGCTTAATGACTCAAAAAGTCAAGAGAATGTGCACAAAAGTGAATCAAATGAAGTGCTTAAGGGAAGATGGAACCCACCTAGACCAAATATTTTCTACCTTGAACCAATAGCCTTCACCATGTCTCCACAAAAGTCCTATATGATCTTGAGTTGAATGAAGCTTACATTAGTGGCGACTCACATAAGGGGCAAGCTTATGGTACTTAGAGCCGGATTTGAGACCTTTCCTTGAGAGAGATGAGTGTTCTTCCACTATCCTCGTTCTGAGTGCTACAATCTTAAAGTGAGGTTTGCTTAGGGAGAGTTAAGGAGTATGAGTTCCACAATGACCAAAGTAGTGGAAATAGTTTCTTTGATGGGTTGAGTCAACTCTTGATGCTCTTGTGTCGCATTGAAATCCATGGTGTCAAAAGGTCAAATGTTGTTAATGATTCATTTGAATTGAGGGCAATTGTTAGTCCCAATTGATGCTAGAAGAGGTTACCATAAGACAACTGAATTTTCTTGGATTTACTCTTAGGCTTATTTTGTTTGCTTGAGGACAAGCAAAATCTTAAGTTTGGGGGAGTTGATAACTAGGGATTATACTTCATTTTACACTCCTTCTTGCTTATGTTTTGGTTAAAATTGTATACAAAATAGTACCAAAGGCTTACATGGTGTACTTGTTTGCAGGGTTTAGTCAAAAAGGTGACAAATAGTCAAAACCAACTCAAAAAGGAGTGAAACATGCGCAAGTACCAAGAACAAGTCCAAGCACAGTTCAACAGACCAGTGCGGTCCGCAATCCATTTAGTGCGGTCCGCACTGAAGAGGTTCAGAGGGGTGATTTTTGAAAATAAAGCATCGCGGCCTCAAAACCATTTTGTGCGGACCGCACTAAGGAAATTCAGAGACCTGAAAGTGAGACCAGTGCGGTCCGCACTCTATTTTGTGTGGCTGCAACAGAAGCCACCGCAGCCGCGGTGAATTTTATGCGATGCGGTTGCCACAAAGAAGCAGATTTCAAAGCCTAGGAGCCTCAAAGCGGCCGCACTCCATTTTGTGCGGTCCGCAGTACCCCCGCAGGGGTATTTTTGTCCAGAAAATTCGGCCTAGTATAAATACTTTCTTTTCCCATTTTTAGGAGAGCTTTTGTACTTCAGAGTAAGAGGGAGCTCGTGAACGATATTGTTACGCTACTTTGAGTAATTTTAGAAGTGTTTTAACATAGAATCTTTAAATTTTAGTTTGCAATTAAATTATATGTGTTATTCTTCATCTATTTTCTCTGATTTCTTCTCTTATCATGAGTAGCTAGACCCATTAGCTAGGTTTGTGGCTCAACCCTAGTGTGGATATTTGATGGGTCCTTTAATTTGAGGCTTAGATATTTATGGGTAATTGGTATTTGGGCTGATTTGTGTTCTTCATGATAAATTAGTGGCTGAAAACACTAATTGGTGTCTATTTGACTTGGGTTTTCTTGAGAAAGAGAACTTGAGTCTAGAAAATCAGTCCAACAAGGAATTGGGATGTAATCAAGAGATTGATAGTCCCAATTAACGGGTTAAACCTAGAGATAGTAAAACCCTAATTGGGCATATATTGCTTGCACAACTGTGACACCCAGTTGGTCTCGAGAGAGTCAATTAGGGCAAAGCCACTCAAGCTACCGAGAGGTATCGAGTGGATAATTTCGTGCATTGGCCATATCACAATCCCCAAACATAACGCCATTGTCTTAGGTTTTAGACCCCGTTAAGTATTCACCGAGGAGTAAGTCATAGACCTATCCCTTATTATACATTGAGAAAACTTACAAAAAGACAATAGTTATTTAATTAGCAATTTGCAATTAGTCTAAATCGTAGTTCAAATATCAAAACCAAGTTTATGAGAAGTGCAATTAAAAGCACACACGCTACTAGATCACTTAGGAACTCAACTCCCACATTAGTAACTCCATGTGGATTCGATCTCGACCCGTTCGGGTAAAAGCTGCATTGACCCCTGCCTTGCTACTATCTAGTTGTGTAGGTGGGCGCTGTCACACCTCTTTTTTCACTACCCCGGGATTAATGAAGGGTAATAAGGGAGTTTTTCCACTTTAAGTGACATTATTCGAATTTGGAATTTATTATTATTTCAGAGTCGCCACCCGGATTGTTGACGATGTTCCGGGACACCGTTTATTGAAATCCCAAACCGAGGACGTTTAGACTCTGTTTTAAGTTGTCTGCGAACCAGAAATCCGAGTAAGGAATTCTGTTAACCCGGGAGAAGGTGTTAGGCATTTCCGAGTTTCGTGGTTCTAGCACGGTCGCTTAACTATTAATATTTGGCCTAAATCATCTGATTATTTACGTGTTTAACCTATTGTGCATTTAGCCTCTTTAAATTTTTAACCGCTTTTAGTGTTTATGGATTTATCTCAAACAAGTCACGACGGCGTGCACTTGTTTGTTTTTGAAAAATTGTAACTGCGCCACATGAAATGCACCCGCAATTATAACATGTGATTTTTATTATTGTTTCGAGTTAGAGTCGGGGACATGAGTTGCCACATCCGAGTGTAGATTATATAGTCATGAATATGGTCGTGACGATTAAAAATGCCTATTTGAGATGATACTCAATTATTCTCTAAGTTTTGGAAATTTTATCTAAAAGAGGTATTTGTTTTTTAACTTACGGAATATGTATATAAACCACTTTGTATATTTATGGATTTATCTTGGAACAAGTCATGATGACGTGCACTTGTTGTGTTTGGACACATCGCAACCACGTCACATGAAATGCCCCCGCGATTGCTGCGTGCGATTTTATTATTGTTTTAAGGTGGAGCCGGGGGCACAAGTTGCCACACTCGAGTGTGGGATATATATTGTCATGACTATACAATCAAAACTCATGGCAAATCAGTATATAAATCAACGAAAATTCCTCAACAAATACCACAAGCAAATGGTTCATGAACAAACATAATAAAATATCAACCAATGGTTTTATTTTGAAAATCGGCGCTTAAATCGTGTCACGCGTATGTGTACACAACTAGTAACACTTTATTATTTTTCAGAAATTTTTTTTTTGCCAAAGAAGCGTATCACCATCAGAGAATCGTGTGAATGCAACACAAATCATGTTGAATGGTTCATCATTAAATAGTAGTAGCACATGGTTATATTTTACTACCACAGCCTTTACTCAAAATTACAAACCCATAATGTAATTCTATTACACCAAATAACTCTATATAACTTGTTCATTGTTGGTGTTGCTGTATCATTAACTTGTCAACAAGTTAAACTATAGAAATACTTCTTCAACATGGAGAATACAGAAGCATATGCGATGAGAGATGGATTGGGAAACAAGACCATTATGTTTCTTTTGGATTATACTGAAAACACTATTTCTGAAGACATGTTTGATACACACTTAAGCCTTGCCGTTAGGTGCATATGCAAATTAGGTGTTTCATGTCGCTTAGGTGACACTTCTGTCCAGGTGTTCTTCTACTGAAATTTTCGTGAATTGCAAGAGAAGTACCAAAAGTATGCGAAACAAATTATATTGAAATTTCCTAACAAAATTGATGCATTAAAATGTTGTAGTAACAAATAGCCAGAAGCAATTGGACCAACCCATATATTACTTAAATTAGGTTGTTGAGTACTGGACAACACTAAGGTAAAAAAATGCGAAAACTCCAAATTGTAAAGTAAAAAACTAGGTAAATCAAGTACCATGCCAAATTATATCTAATCAGAACATTAAGAAACCCATGACTGGATTGAACTGAACTCATCACACTTATGAACTATTCCATTCCATCAATTACAACCATTATTCACAAACTTGTACCACCGATTTAGTCCACCTCAAAATACTCAAAATGTTAATCATCATTTTGCATAAAATGTTCAATTAGCAGTAAGTATCGAAACACTCAAAGAGCAACAAGTGGGTTAAACAGTTTTCTTTAAATACACAGGTAGTTCAGAGATACAGATTCGAATGTAAAATACCTGGACAGTAGTGGAACAAGAAAAAATTGAACCAAATAAAGGTAAATATGAACTGGTACGGAGCTTAGCTACGCAGAATTGGCAAAACCAGTGACAAGACAGCAATTCCATCAACATCGCTCAAACAGACCCAGAATGCTAAACTGATTTTCAGCTAATTTGAGTTGTATTTCTTCTTTATATCTACGTAAGTGTATGCGTGTGTATCTCTTTTTCAGTTGGTACCAAGAAGAAGGTGAAATCATCCGAAAGAGGAGGAGGCGCTGGTTCTCTCTTCTCTATTGTGAGTCTGTCCAAAATTGAGGGTATTGAGAGGGAATCGGTTGTTGCTTCGTAAGGGGAAGGGGAAATTTTTCATTAAGAATTCGGTCTCCTTAGGTCTGTCTTCTTTTTGAGGAAGAAGATCGATCAGATGGGGGAGAAACGACGGGTCTCATAGAGATTAAGTCTAGGTATTGTGTAATAGATGAGGGGAAAATGGGTTGGGTAAACGGGTCGCGGGTTCTGGGTTGGGGTGGAGGAATTGGGCTGAATTTGGGGTACTGGACCACTGATTTTGGCCCAATTTGGATACCCCTCTTTTTTCACTCTTTTAGCCATTTTATGCTCAAATTTTAATTTTAATTTATTTCTTGGTTAGCCTATGTATTTATTTTATCTAGTGATGGACTAGTGCAACTAATTGATTAATTAACCTACGAATGCAATTTTGATTTTTAGAAGATATATTTAATAATGTAACTAAATCCTAAAAATACAGTTTAAACCTGAAATGGCACGAAATGAACAATGTGACAATTTTTATGATTTTCCTATGATTTTAAAATATTAAAACATGCATGAAATGCAACTAAATAAAGAAAAACTCCTAAAATTCGTAAAAATTATTTTTGGATTATTTTTAGGAGTAATTTCCACGCGGGGCAAAAATTAGGTGTTCACAGCTGCCCCTCTTTGCTCGAGAATATGAAGAGTTTTCGGGCAAAGATAAAGTGAGCAATTACGAATAATTTTTGCCTGCTTGTTACTCCATATGGAAGCATTTTGAAAAAGTTTTGACTGAACCATGCTTCGAAGGTTGCCTACATATCCTTGGCTATAAGGGAATCAAGTTAGTGTAGTTCTGGAAGTTTTGGTAGCTGGGACTACCGAGAAGCTGTGATTTCACTGCTATTGCTGCTGTTGTTGTTGCTTACTGCTTGCTGCTTGCTGAGCTCCTTATTACATCAAAACCAAAATGAAAAGGACTAAACTAGCATATCAGCTACGAGTTACAAAATTCTTATCTACAAGTCTTCTGAAGCTTGATCTTGAGTCTTGGTTGTTTCTTCACGCAGACTCTGATCTGGATCTTGATGCTTGTTAGCTGTATGTTCTGGTTCAATCTTCTTCAGCTTTTCGGATCAAGAAAGGGCATGCATAACTTGTGACTTCGATCTGTCTTGAGCAGTCTACATCATTTCCTCTTCTGCACCTTGGGTTTGGTCTTCTCTTTTCTTCTTTTCTTTATTCTGAATTGAGACATCTTCTTTTGGTCGTCTCGAATCCATTGTTCTAAAAATGCAATCTGCACAAAGTCAAAAAGCAAACGAACGAAATTTTCTGCCACATTTTTCACTAGGAAATTTCGTGGGTTATTGTAAGGAAATCTACACTACTTTATTATTGAAAGCGGTGAAAAGCCGAGAACAGTGCACCCGGCGTTATTGTAGACTAGGGAGTGGATACCCTATGCCTAAAAAGTAAAATCAACTAGGGATTGGAGACCCTATGTTGGAAAAGATCGACAGGTTATGTTGTCGTCAAGAAAAGATCACCGGGTTATGCCGGTGTCTGGGGGGAGGATCAACGGGTTATGCCGTTGTCAAGAAAGGGATCACCAGGTTATGTTGTTGTCTGGAAAGGTCAACAGGTTATGATGTTGCCGAAAAAAGAGATCACTAGGTTACGCCAATGTCAGAAAACGATCAACAGGTTATGCTATTGTCAGGAAAAGATCACCAGGTTATGCCGGTGTCTGGAAGGTCAACAGGTTATGATTTTTTCTGGGGAAAAGAGGTTACTGGGTTATGCCAGTATCAGGAGATGATCAACAGGTTATCTGTTGTCAGAAAGATCACCAGGTTATGCCGGTGTCTGGAAGGGTCAACAGGTTATGCTGCTGCCTGGGGGAAAAGAAGATCACTGGGTTATGCCAGTGTTAGGAGATGATCAACAGGTTATGCTGTTGTCAGAAAGATCACCAGGTTATGCCGGTGTCTGGAAGGGTCAACAGGTTATGCTGCTGCCTGGGGGAAAAGAAGATCACTGGGTTATGCCAGTGTTAGGAGATGATCAACAGGTTATGCTGTTGTCAGAAAGATCACCAGGTTATGCCGGTGCTTGAAAAGGTCAACAGGTTATGTTGTTGCCTAGGGGCAAAGAGATTACTGGGTTATGCTAGTATCAGGAGATGATCAACAGGTTATGTTGTTGTCAGAATGATCACCAGGTTATGCTAGTGTCTGGAAAAGTCAACGGTTATGTCGGTATCTTCTAGGGAGTGGGACCCTATGTTGGAAAAAATCATCGGGTTATGCCGGCATCAACTAGGGAGTGGAGACCCTATGTTGGCATCAACTAAGGAATGGAATATCCTATGTTGGCATCGGGTTATGTCGGCATCAGGTTATGCTGGCATCAACTAGGGAATGAAGACCATATGTTAGCAAAGAAATCGATGAGGGAATGTATACCCTTAATTGGAAAAGAAAATATCAATTAGGGAATGCATACCCTTAATTGGAATCGACTAGGGAGCGTGCACCCCCATGTCGAGAAAAGAAAATCAAATAGGGAGTGTATACCCTTAATTGGAAAAGAAAACATCAATTAGGGAATGTATACCCTTAATTGGAAAAGAAAATATCAATTAGGGAATGCATACCCTTAATTGGAATCGACTAGGGAGCGTGCACCCCCATGTCGAGAAAAGAAAATCAAATAGGGAGTGTATACCCTTAATTGGAAAAGAAAACATCAATTAGGGAATGTATACCCTTAATTGGAAAAGAAATCATCAATTAGGGAATGTATACCCTTAACTGGCACCGACTAGGGAGCGTGTGCCCCCGTGTCGGGAAAAGAAAATCAATTAGGGAATGTATACCCTTAATTGGAAAAGCAATCATCAATTAGGGAATGTATACCCTTAATTGGCATCGACTAGGGAGCGTGTGCCCCAGTGTCGGGAAAAGAAAATCAATTAGGGAATGTATACCCTTAATTGGAAAAGAAAACATCAATTAGGGAATGTATACCCTTAATTGGCATCGACTAGGGAGCGTGTGCCCCCATGTCGGGAAAAGAAAATCAATTAGGGAATGTATACCCTTAATTGGAAAAGGAAACGTCAGTTAGGGAACGTATACCCTTAATTGGAAAAGAAAAATATCAATTAGGGAAAGTATACCTTTAATTGGAAAAAGTGTAGCTAGGGTTTGGAGACCCTATACCACTTCGGGTTTGACCTATTTTCAACATTTTTTTTTGAATAAATGCGGGAAAAGATTTTGGAGAAAACTTCCTTTCTGGAGTTGTTGCAGAGCTGCTTCTAGCTCTTGCGCCTTTTCTTTTGGTTGCACCTGCTTTTGCACGGTTGCTTTTGAGTTGCACCTGTTTCACATTTTCAAACAAAGAACAGTTTGTTAGTTTGAAACAATGGTTGGTTTTGCGGCCTTGATTGTTTCAAGTTGCTTGATCCCAGCCCCTTTGACGAAGATCTCAACCGTTTGCTTGTTTGCTGGTTGGGGATTGGGTTTCATCTCTAATCCCGGGGACCTTGGCTTTCCAGGTTTTACCATGGCGATCGGTCACGTAGGACCCAACATTTTGTTTTGCCTTTGTAGGCCTTTCACTTGCTTTCCTTTTGGGTTTCCAAAGTATCGGGAGGAGTTTTAGCCCCTAAATTTCTGGTGCAACAGTTAGTCGCGGGACTTAACCCTTCCAACTTTATTTCGTCTTTATTGGCTTTTCATTTATGACTTTTCTTCCAACTATAACTTTAGGGAATTTGGAATATTTCGGGTTTTCAAACCTTGCCGAGAGGGTTAGCCACGTGGGACTCAACCTTTCACTTCATTCGCCTTTATATGTACTTCAGTTTGATTTTCTCCTTTAAAGGGTTTTTGAGTTTGAAACATCAGCCGCTATGGCCAGTCAAGATCGACTCGATGCCCCCCGACGAGGTTGCTTTTGCATATTAGCCCGTGTCAAATGAGAGCCCTGTAAATCAGTCTTGCCATCCTTTCTTTGCTTTATTTTAGGAACAGAGTTAGACCGAAAGGGATTCAAAAGAAAAATAAATGACAGAATGGACAATGAATTTAAACAAGAGGTGTCCCTCTCGGGGAAAGGAAAGGACTTATCTGGAGTGCATGCGGACTTCAATGAACATGACATGCCTTTTGGACTGGATGCCTGATCCGTGTAAACCGTCCGACTCTCAGAAATTCATCACAACTATTACCTCGAGATTGAGAAACCTTGCCCCGAAAACGTTTCCATGCCAGTGACCAATTATCCTCTTTTCGATCAGTGGTGCCCTTTGCGGGTTTTCACCGACTAACATCTTTCGTTTCTCTTCTTACCGTTGCCTCACGGTGCCCGTGTAGGTTTTCACTGATGAGACTCTCTCATTTTCATTTCTCTTCTTACCGCCGCCTCACGGTGCCCGTGTGGGTTTTCACCGATAAGACTCTCTCATTTTAATTTCTCTCATTTGCTTGTATTAGGTCCAACAACTGTATCCTCCAATTTTAGACATCTTTGCCGATTGATCGGAAGGACTTGGACAGGATTTTAGGTAAAAAGAATTTGGACTGAATTACAACTTTGGAACCTTTCAGACGACACATCGCCGAACATATCATAACTTCCGCCCTTGGTTTCACTTTTGGAGAACTTTGGATTTTTATTTTGGTGTGAATGAACCCCAGAGTGAGGCTACCTACGTATCCTTTCGGAATCAAGTCGAACGTAGTTCAAGGAAACATTTTTGTTTTTGTTTTGGTTTTGGTTTTGGTTTTGATTTTTGTTTTGTGTTTTTGCTTCTTTTTTTTTTTGTTTTGTTTTCTCTTTCTTTTGCTTTCCTTGTTCTCTTTTTCTTTTCATTTCATTTTTTTGTTGCTCTTTTTTCCTTTTTTCTTTTTTTTCTCTTTTTTTTCAACAACACTTTCATGTTCCAAAGAGGGTAATCAAACGAAGGTAACCAGCTCAAAGGGTTGGCAAAAGAGTTAATGGTGTTTGGGTAGCGAGAATGAAAGCCTTCGTCATCCCAACCGGAGAACATTTGAAAATATGTGGAGGATCAAACATATTACCTTTTGACTGCACCTGCGTTGACCGTTGTTTCAGGGACATTTTCTTCGATGTATTCCAAGTACAACGCACTCTTTTGGCAGTACTCTTGTTGATATACATGGACCTTTCCAATTTGAACCAATTTTCCTTTGGTTATCCTGATTGTTTTATTTCGTTAGTCTAACTTCATTTGCATTCTGACTCTTGATTCATTATTTCGGAGTCTGACAGCGTTTTAAGATCTGCGCATGAAGTCCGCAGGCATGTCATGTTATTGAAATCTGCATTTAAACAGAACTGAAAGTAGCATAAGAAAAAAAGACAAAATTAAGAAAAGAGACATTCTTGGAAAATGAAATATTAAATCCATTTGATTTTTGATTTTTGATTGATTTTTTTTTTAAAATTTAAAGATAGAAGGGTTTACATTGGAAAGTAATACAATAAAGTAAAATATCCAGATCACACCCTGAGATAATCCGGACGCAGAAAGGACAGCAAGACTAGCTACCGAGACTCCCATCTGATGGGGAAACTTTCAGGCTTGACAACCATTTTCTGGTTTTTCTTCTGTCTCGGCAATGGCTGCAATGGCCTTCAGTGCCGGATCAAATTTCTCATCTTTACAAATCATTCTGACTACTGAACCAGTGTGAGCAAACAGGGGGTTATTCATCGTATTTGGGTCTTCTTCGTCCCCAAGCACTATTGCATGGACCTCGATGAGGTCCTCCACTGCTCTTTTTAGAGTCCAACAATTTTCAGTGTTATGCCCCACTGCTCCAGAGTGGTATTCACATCTAGCATCAGCTCGGTGCGAGGGGGACTCGGGGTTCGGCCGATTCGGGGTCATTGGGTGCAGCAGACCTGCTCTGACCAACTTTTGGAACAAGCTAGAGTATGATTCACCAATAGGGGTGAACTGATTCTTTTGGAGAGGCTCTCTTCGGCGAGGATTGTATTGGAGAACATTTGGTTTGAGATTATATGGAGCTTGGTAGGGATGGGCATTTCTGGGAAGTGGAGCTCGATTTTGGGTATAATTTTGTGGCCCCGTGTAAGGTTGCACGTTCATCACCGCATAGGGAGGAGGTGCCACGACATATGTTGCATCATCTTGATAGGGATAATAGTGTTGGGGGACTTTAGGAAGCATATATGATTGGTTGAATTCCCTGTGGGCCCCCTTCAAGCTCGAAGTCATCATGGCTCCCTCTTCTATCTCGTTTCTGTTCAACAAACCCCCTGACCCATTCTGAACGGCTTCTGATGTAGCCTTAAAAGTAGCTTGACTCCAAATTCGGCCCGTTTCTAAACCACTTTCAACCATCTCCCCAATTTTGATAGCTTCAGCAAATGGTCTACCCAGAGCAGACATCATGTTCTGGAAGTAGTCTGCCTCTTGGGCCTGCAGAAAGACCGTAACCATTTCTGCTTCGTCCATTGGAGGCTTTACCCTGGCAGCTTGCTCACGCCATTTGACAACATATTCACGAAAGCTTTCCACGGTTTTCTTTTTCAAATTGTACAAAGAATTCTTGTCGGGAGCAATGTCCACATTATATTGGAACTGGCGGACAATGTCTCGGGCCATACCGTCCCACACATGCCAGTGAGTAATTTCTTGACTCATATACCATTCAACAACGATTCCGGTGAGGCTTTCTCCGAAATAGGATATTAGTAACTCATCTTTTCCACCAGCATCTCTCAGTTGGTTACAATATCGTTTTAAGTGAGTTATCGGGTCTCCGTGCCCGTCATATTTTCGAAACTTTGGCATCTTGAAACCAACCGGCAGGTGAACATGTGGAAACATGCATAAATCGGAGTAGGAGAGACTCTTCTGACCACTCAAACCCTGAATGTTTTTTAAGCTTTTCTCTATGTTTCTCATCCTCCAAGCCATTTCTTCCTGCTCGGGGTTTCTCATTATTCTTTGCTGACCCCTAGAAGACTCATATTGCAGGTGTTGCGGGTAAGAGTTTGGCCTGTGCACTGTTGGATGTGCCGTAGTGGAGATTGGTGGTACAATGAACAATGTTGGCGGTGCTCTTGAATCCGGCGCCTGAGGGTGATCCACAGAAGGCATTCTGAGGCTATTAGACGACATTAGGGGGTGCCCACATGGGATGAGTGGGTTGGGCACAAGGGTGATGGAAAGCCCATATGAACCGGAAATCAACTCAAGAAAACTAGGGATTACACTTGGCGGTTCCCTGCCGTTAGACCAGGTGTCCTACATTTCCAACATGCGGCGACGCAACGTTCTGTTTTCTTCAGCAGTTGTTGATTCCAGCTGCGGAATAGCCGATGACGGGCTATCTTCAGGACCAATGATTGGCAGATTACCGACGGAGGCCATCTCTACCTTTAGACTTGTGAAGGATGGGAAACCAAACTACCAACAAAACCAACAACCAAAACCTGGCTCTAATTTGCACATATAACAACCTGGTTAGTTTGAGACATATAACATGTAGGAAATCGCATATTGGGGATGCAATGCTCCTAACAGTTAAATGCTTTTACCATGTATTCGAACGGCTGCGTGTTTCATCCCGGCCTTTAAATGTCCCTTTCTGATTTGATCTCTCCTTTTTTTTTTTTGAATTTTCTATATCTCGATTTCTTTTCCTTTATCTTTTTGTTATTTTTGCTCTTTATATTTTTTTTCTAGTTATTTTTGTCACCCTTTTTTTTCGCTCTATTTTTCACTTTCTTTTCACTCTTTTCTTTATTTTTCACTCAATTGTTTTTTCTCTTTTTAGTTTTTATGGCTATGATCGAATCCTACGTGGATTGCCTACGTATCATGACGCCGCATGAATCAGACCTTGCGTAGTTCGGGAAGATTGAGAATAGAGTAAATAAACTAAACTCCTCTTTTTTTTTTTTTTAAAGTTTTATAAAACTAAGACACATTTTTTGGATTTTCTGAAGGAAAGGCTTTGAAAGAAAATATTTTGGCTTTTTTGTTTTTTTTGAAATGTTTGAAAGGAAGAAGCAAGAAAATAGTTTGTTGGACTTTTGATTTGATTTTTCAGATAAAGGAAACCTGTATTTTGGAATTTTTGGAAGAAGGAGAATATCTTTTTAGATTTTTTGATATTTTTTGATATTTTTGAAAAAAGGCTTCTAAAAAGATTAGAATTTTATTTTTCACACATAAAATAAGCTAACAATATCTCTATCTGCAGTAGTGCAAAACCTATTTTAACTAGTAATAGTAAAGTCTATTTCTATATTTGTTCAAACTGCAAATCCTATAATTTAGACATTAAATAGACTAACAAATATCATAGGTTAAACAATTAAGGTTTCCTGGTTTCCCAACATGCATGCTGCTATCTTATTTTATTGTAAATAAATTATTGCATTTAATAATAATTAATTTGATTTGATTTAATTAATATACTTAAAGTTAAATTAAGTCAAATATTTCTACAATTATAAGAGAATTTCCATTATGGGTAGGCCGAAATGTTAGATAGCAATATTCTTTTGTAGTTGCTCTAATAAGTAATTAAGTACTTTGTATATATAGCAAAATCGTGCTTGTAAACTGATAGTAATGTTAACGTGAAAAAATGAAGTATACATCTGATAACCAAATCATTATATTTGAATTGAACAAATATAAATCAACGTTGAAACTGTCACACAGTGACCATGATCTCAAACACTCAATCTGTTTCTTTTTTTTTTACTATCTCTACAAATACCACATCACAAGAATTTAAGTAATCATTATTCCTAAAAACACATGCAGAAAAGAAATGGAAAAAGAAGAACATCATCAAAAGCATTAGATTTTTTCAACTCAATCACCTAGTCGAGAACAAACTTTTCCAACTCAATAATCCAAGACTTGAAAGGACCGATGCTCACTAACTTACACAAATGCAAATACGCAAATGCCAACCAGAACCACTTATAAATTGGATTTGGCAACATCCCATAGTACACAAATCAATCAAAATACGAAAAAGGCCTGCATGTCCAACAAGCTATAAATGCATATTGACACCTATAAATTGCATATCACAAATGCAAATACACAAAATGCCGGCCAGGACCACTTATAAATTGGATTTGGCAACAGCCCACTGAAAGTAAATAGTACGCAAATCAAAAGACGAAAAAGACTTGCATGTCCAACAAGCTATAAATGCAGATTGACACCTATATGAAGCATATCATAAATGCAGAAGCTGCAGAAACCTCCCGTACAAGATACAATTGACCTTATAATCATGATGCAAAAGTATATCATCTTCCAACTCGCAAAAGTTTCCACCTCACTTCTTCCCGCCGCCGGAGACATTGAACTTTGAAGAATATGATGTCTCCATCTTGGACCAAATGAACTAGAAAGTCCCATGGACTGAGCTGTGGATCAAAAGAAGGGTGCAAAACTATACCTGCAAACTATTGAATTCCAGGGACACAAATGGGACCAAAGACAACAATAACACATTTATCACAATTATAGGTGCAAGTGATGACCACCCAGTAGAAGTTAGATATAGGATCGCTCAGCTTGTCATTCATGACGCCTTAGCAACGGAACAAATTTTAAAACACTGTGGTTAGAACAATCCTAATTGAAAATTCAACTAAGAACTCACTTTTGCAACAAAGTTAAACATATTACCTCATAAATATGCTAAGAGAAGGAAAGCTAGAACATCCAGGTAAGTTGCAAATTTTCCACAACATCGAATCGAAGTGCACAGTGAGGAACAACAAATCCATATCACAGAATAAGACATAATCATGGACACATTAACAGAGTGGAAAGCAATAGATTTAACAAAGTTTGCTTCCTCACAAGAAAATAAGCACCAAGAATATCAACTATCAGATTGATGGATTATGTAGCTACAAGTACCTCACTAGTAACTTCATACACCAGCTGTTTAGCAGCCTCAATCTGTGCACAACTGGGAGCTCAAGATGTGAAGAAAATACTAACAAACTACTGCTCAAATTGATCACAACACAACTGAACTTTGGCTAAAGCAAAACAGTCAACCAAGCAAATTGTTTCAGTAGGTCGTGCACACAGGAAACGGAAGAAAAAGCTGTTCAAATACTGCTGAATTGATGCCCAAAACAGTGCAGAAATTTTCAGTTTTCAGTTCATCAGAAAAAATCAACTTAAATCCCAAACTAGAAACAAAACCAGGTTTAATAATTCAAGCCTCTCATTCTAAGTAGACTAAGATGAATTTTCAGTTCAGAAACTTATGTATCCAACCAAAACTTGACCAAACTACTCAATGAACTTAGCAGAAACCAAACCAGAAATCACCAAAAGTTCACACAAGTATTCAATTCTTAAGTTAGGAATCAGGCCTAAAACTTGATCAGCTTCTCAAAACCTTTCATCAAATAGGCAGTAGGCAGTAAGAATGCTATTAAATGCTGCCTAAAACAACTACAAACAAACCTGGTGGAATTCTAGCAGAAGCTGAACCAAAGTGCAAGTAGCTTTCTTCAAAAACTTTTAGAACTACCACACAATTTAGCTAAACAGATGCAGCAAGGGATTAGAGCTTCAGCCGCTCAACCCATATTTTAGCTCAATATTCAGAAAATCAAGCGATAAAGAGCTCGAGTCGAATTCACGGACTCAAATCAGAAAGATCGAGTCGATGTTCAGTAGAAACTCAATTCTCTCCAAATTTCAGAAATCAGAGATGGAGCTCAGTTTTGAACTCAAGGAATCAAACATGTACTTAGAGAAAATCTGAAGCTATGTTCTACAATTAAGGTTTAAACTAAATGAAGTATTTTGAGATTTTGAAAAATTGTAATAAAAAAAGGTAGAAATCAATTTTGTATTTTGATTTGCCTCTTTTTGAATGAAAAATATTTTTGGGTTCTGAAACATTTATTATTTATGTATTATTTGTTCGGAATTTCCTAAGAAAAAACTACTAAAGAAGGAATGAAAGGAATATATATATATATATTTTGGATTTTCTCTTTGTTTTTTTTTCTTTTAGATTTTTTTTTTCTTTCCTATTCTAGAAGCCGGTCAACATGCATGCCGAAACAAACTAATGCATATATATCAGGTAAGATGCATCAGGATGGTCCTTTATTTCGGGTTTGTCTGTCCTAGACGGACCCAACCCCTGTGTTGAGCCCCCTAAGTCAAATGCACGTGATGCAAACAACGCACTTACTAGGGATCCGGCATGAGGTTATGTCATTCTAAGTTTTAATCCTAGGATTTTGTTCTAGACCAAGCTTACTCAAGCGGACAGCTCGAGCCGAGGTCGGGGCAGCGTACCGGGAATACAGAAGCTTCACCGGCTTTGCAACTTGTCCGTACCTAGTTCTGAAATTTGGATGACTCTAACAGAAAAGAAGTCACATGAAGTGCACACTTCCCAGATTATTCAGAAGACTCAGAGGGAAGGGGGTTTCGACACAATTTTATCTACAGTTCAGATAATATCAAAGCGGTAAAAGCGGCATTTAGCACATTAGGTTTAACATGTAAAATCAGATAATGAAAGAAAAACATAACAGTTATATAATAAGCTCGAATTCTTGAACCCTGAACCAGAGATTCTAGGTTCAATCCCCAGCAGAGTCGCCAGAGCTATCACACCTCCTTTTTCACTATCCCGGGCTTAATGAAGGGTAATAAAAGAGTTTTTCCACTTTAGGTGACATTATTCGAAACAAGTCACGATGACGTGCACTTGTTTGTTTTTGGACACATTGTAACTGCGCCACATGAAATGCACCCGCAATTACAACATGTGATTTTTATTATTGTATCGAGTTAGAGTCGGGGACATGAGTTGCCACATCCGAGTGTAGATTATATAGTCATGAATATAGTCGTGACGATTAAAAATGACTATTTGAGATGATACTCAATTATTCTCTAAGTTTTGGAAATTTTATTTAAAAGAGGTATTTTTGTTAACTTACGGAATATGTATATAAACCACTTTGTATATTTATGGATTTATCTTGGAACAAGTCACGATGAAGTGCACTTGTTGTATTTGGACACATCGCAACCACGTCACATGAAATGCCCCCGCGATTGCTACATGCGATTTTATTATTGTTTTAAGGTGGAGTCGGGGGCACAAGTTGCCACACCCAAGTGTGGTATATATATGGTCATGACTATACAATCAAAACTCATGGCAAATCAATATATAAATCAACGAAAATTCCTCAACAAATACCACAAGCAAATGGTTCATGAACAAACATAATAAAATATCAACCAATGATTTTATTTTGAAAATCGGCGCTTAAATCGTGTCACGCGTACGTGTACACAACTAGTAACACTTTATTATTTTTAAGAAATTTTTCTTTTGCCAAAGAAGCGCATCACTATCAGAGAATCGTGTAAATGCAACACAAATCATGATGAATGGTTCATCATTAAATAGTAGTAGCACATGGTTATATTTTACTACCACAGCCTTTACTTAAAATTGCAAACCCATAATGTAATTCTATTACACCAAATAACTCTATATAACTTGTTCATTGTTTGTGTTGTTGTATCATTAACTTATCAACAAGTTAAACTATAGAAATACTACTTCAACTTGGAGAATACAGAAGCATATGCGATGAGAGATGGATTGGGAAACAAGACCATTATGTTTCCTTTGGATTATACTGAAAACACTATTTCTGAAGACATGTTTGATACACACTTAAGCCTTGCCGTTAGGTGCATATGCAAATTGGGTGTTTCATGTCGCTTAGGTGACACTTCTGTCCAGGTGTTCTTCTACTGAAATTTTCGTGAATTGCAAGAGAAGTACCAAAAGTATGCGAAACAAATTATATTGAAATTTCCTAACAAAATTGATGCATTAAAATGTTGTAGTAACAAATAGCCAGAAGCAATTGGACCAACCCATATATTACTTAAATTAGGTTGTTGAGTACTGGACAACACTAAGGTAACAAAATGGGAAAACTCCAAACAGTAAAGTAAAAAACTAGGTAAATCAAGTACTATGCCAAATTATATCTAATCAGAATATTAAGAAACCCATGACTGGATTGAGCTGAACTCATCACACTTATGAACTAATCCATTCCATCAATTACAACCATTATTCACAAACTTGTACCACCGATTTAGTCCAACACAAAATACTCAAAATGTTAATCATCATTTTGCATAAAATGTTCAATTAGCAGTAAGTATCGAAACACTCAAAGAGCAACAAGTAGCTTAAATAATTTTCTTTAAATACACAGGTAGTTCAGAGATACAGATTCGAATGTAAAATACCTGGACAGTAGTGGAACAAGAAAAAATTGAACCAAATAAAGGTAAAGATGAACTGGTACGGAGCTTAGCTACGCAGAATTGGCAAAACCAGTGACAAGACAACAATTCCATCAACATCGCTCAAACAGACCCAGAATGCTAAACTGATTTTCAGCTAATTTGAGTTGTATTTCTTCTTTCTATCTACGTAAGTGTATGCATGTGTATCTCTTTTTCGATTGGTACCAAGAAGAAGGTGAAATCATCCGAAAGAGGAGGAGGCGCTGGTTCTCTCTTCTCTATTGTGAGTCTGTCCAAAATTGAGGGTATTGAGAGGGAATCGGTTGTTGCTTCGTAATTAAAAATTTGGTCTCCTTAGGTCTGTCTTCTTTTTGAGGAAGAAGATCGATCAGATGGGGGAGAAACGGCGGGTCTCATAGAGATTAGGTCTAGGTCTTGTGTTTAATAGACGAGGGAAAAATGGGTCGGGTAAATGGGTCGCGGGTTCTGGGTTGTGGTATGGGAATTGGGCTGAATTTGGGGTATTGGGCTACTGATTTTGGCCCAATTTGGACACCCCTCTTTTCTCACTCTTTTATCTATTTCTTGGCTAGCCTATGTATTTATTTTATCTAGTGATAGACTAGTGCAACTAATTGATTAATTAACCTACGAATGCAATTTTGATTTTTAGAAGATGTATTTAATAATGTAACTAAATCCTAAAAATGCCGTTTAAACCTGAAATGGCACGAAATGAAAAATGTGACAATTGTTATGATTTTAAAATATTAAAACATGCATGAAATGCAACTAAATAAAGAAAAACTCCTAACATTTGTAAAAATTATTTTTGGATTATTTTTAGGAGTAATTTCCATACGGGGCAAAAATTAGGTGTTCACAGGCGCCGATCACCCTTGATCTAAAAAACGAGAATGGTGAAATTTTTCGTTTTAATGGGAATCAGGTTAAACATTACTTGGGTAAATTTGAAGATAGCCACGTGGTGGCTTTTCTGAAATTCAATTGAACATGGTAACATGCGTCGTGTCGAGACGTTAAATCAGGCGCTTCTTGGGAGGCCGCCCAAGTATTTTCTCTTCTTTCTTTTTGTTTGCTTTTGTTAGGGTAGATTTTTTATGAGCTAACCTGTTTGTGAAGTTGGTGTAGGAGTTGGTGGATGCAGTGCAGAATCAAGTCTGGAAAAATTGGGCAAGTCGTGCAATTTCGCTGCGGCAGTCAGAATTTCGCGGTCACCAAACGCTGCAGCGAAAATCTTCAGCTGTCAGCGAACAATATTTCGCTATCAGCGGTGGGATTCTGTTGTAGCGGTAAAATTCTATTGACAGTGGTGATAACTAGGGATTATAGTTCATTTTATACTCCTTCTTACTTGAGTTTTGATTAAAAATGTATACAAAATAGTCCCAAAAGGCTTACATGTTGTACTTGTTTGCAGGGTTTGGTCAAAAAGGTGACAATTAGCCAAAACCAGCTCAAAAAAGAGTGAAACATGCACAAGTACCAAGAACAAGTCCAAGCACAGTGCAACAGATCCACTACGGCCACATTCCATCTAGTGCGGTCCGCAGTGAGAAGATTCAGAGAGGTGCATATTGGGGAAACTCAAGAATTGAGGCCGCAAAGCATTATGTGCGGACCGCAGTGGCCTCACCACGGCCGCAAGCGAGTTTATGCGGTCTGCAAGGATGGGGTTCAGAGAGTTGGGAATTTGGAGGTTAATAATGCGGTCCGCGGTCCTTTTTGTGCGGACTGCAATAGTAGCCACCGCGGCCGCTGTACATTTATGCGGACCGCGGTGGCCAAGTTCAGAGAGAAGAAGTTTGAAGCCAAAAAGCCTCACCGCGTCCGCACTCCATTTCTTGCGGTTCGTGATACCCCCCCGCATGGGTATTTTTGTCCAGAAAATTCAGCCTTGTATAAATGCTTTTTTCCCCCCATTTTTAGGTAAGCTTTTGTACTCTAACTCTGAGAAGAGCTCGTGAACGGTTGTATTAGACTATTTTGAGTAATTTTATAGTTGGTTTATCATTGAATCTTCAATTATTAGCTTGCAATTAAATCTTATGGGTTATTCTTCATCTATTCTCTGTTTTCTTTCATCACTGTGAGTAGCTAGACCCATTAGCTAGGGTTGTGGCTCAACCCTAGTGTGGGTATTTGATGGGTCTTTTGATTTAAGGCTTAGATGTTTATGGGTAGTTGATATTTGGACTGATTTGTGTTTTCCATGTTAAATTAGTGGTTGCAAACACTAATTTGTGCCTATTTGACTTGGGTTCTTCTTGAGAAAGAGAACTCGAGTCTAGGAAAATCAGTCCAACAAGGAATTGGGGTATAATCAAGAGATTGATAGTCCCAATTAAATGGTTAAACCTAGAGATAGTAATACCCGATTTTAGCCTTTATTGCTTGCACAATTTAGACACCCAATTGGACTTGAGGAAGTCAATTAGGGAAAAGTCACTCAAACTACCGAGAGGTATAGAGTGAGTAATTCCGTGCATTGTCTATATCACAATCCCCAACATACCGTATTTGCCTTAGTCTTTAGATCCCGTCAAGTATTCACCTAGGAGAAAGTCACAGCCCTAGTCCCTTTATCTATTGAGAAATCGTCCAAAAAGATATTAGTTAGTTAGTTCGTAATTTCAAATAGACTAAATCCTAGTTTAATCACCAAACCAATTTATGAGAAGTGCAATTGAGAACACAACGCACTACTAGATCACTTAGACACTCAACTCCAACATATATAGCTCCCTGTGGAAATCGTTCCCGAACCTTCGGGTAAAAGCTGCATTGACCCCCGTACTTGCTACTCTTTAGTGGTATAAGCGGGAGCCGATCAATCGGTGAGGATCACTAGCCAGCACTTCAAAAGGAAAGAAGCGCGGTCAGCGGAAAAATTCCGCTGCCGCGCTAGGTAAGTCGGTGGGGTCCCACCTCCTCAGTATAAATACCATGGGACCCCCTTCTTTTACCATTTTCCCTCAGTTGCTTCCCAGACCAACATTTTTACTGCTCATAAAATTCACTGTTCATTAAAGACCATTTTTTCTCACATCTTAGCATCTTACATCTTCATCTAACAGTGGTATGTGCTCATTAATTGCTTTTAGTTGATAATTTGTTGCTAGTCTTTTTGTATTTTTCTTCTTGTTCTTTTTAATTAGAGTTATTGGAGCCCTAATCCTTAAGCATGATTCACCAATGTGTTCTAACTTGTGGGATAGTAATTTCTGGTTGCCTAAGTGTGTATAGGGTTCTTATCACATGTGTTTCATGTTAAATTTTGCAAAAAGAGGTAAAACCCTAATTTTTAATTTGGCTGTCAGTGCGCGAAAATGATGAACTCCGCTGTAGCGAACCAAATATCCGCTGACAACGGAGTCTTTTGAACTCAAGAATTTGAATTGATGATTTTTGCTGCAGCGGTTAAAAATCCGCTGTCAGCGGTGAAGGTTCTGCTGCAACGGACCATTTTTACACAGACAGTGGTGAGGTACTTCTGAAAGTGGGGTAGTCTGATTCCCCCTTTTTTTCCGTTGCATCAACCAAAAATCCGCTGACAGTGTTGGCCTTTCGCTGCAGCGAACCATTATTTCGCTAACAGCGTTTTGAAATTTCAGAGAAAGGGTATTCTAAATCCCAAACTTCCGTTGTAGCGGTCAAAAAGCCACTGACAGCGGTGGCGATTACGTTGCAGCGGTTAGTTATCCGCTGATAGCAGAAACTTGTGTGCACACTGCTTAGTCTCTGCATTTGTAATGTCTGTGCTTTCATTAGGTACTTGTGTACCATGTTTTAACAAACTTCTTTGACATGTTTGCAGAAAATGATTATATCACGAGGAGGACCAGATAAGCAACCCGGGAGGGGTGACCCTTCAAGGGGTCAGGGAAAAGGCAACCCTTTAGGCCCAACAAAGACTATTGGGAAGAAACAAACAAAAAAAAGGGAAAGCCCCGACCAGTTTGAATCTAGTGAATATGTTCCCTCCCGGGAAGCTTTAGAGGGAATGAGTGGAGCAGCCTTAGTAGCGGCATTTTCCCAACCAAGGAGGCTTGTCAACGAGCCTACTAGCTCCGATTCTTCTGACGATCTTTCCAGTGGCTCTACACCTCCTGAGGACACCAATACTGCATCTCAGTCCACTGCCCCTGCTTCTATAAACCTTGACAGCTCAGATGAGGCACCTGATGATGGAAGGGGTGGTGAAACCCTAGTACAGACCACAGGAATTCTCCGGACCAGGAACCCATTGGTGTGGAAGGATCGGTTTGTGTCTGAACCAGTCTACCACAACTTCAGAGAGTGGTGGCCCCAAAGATCGCTTATCCCTGAAAGGCCTTTCATTATCAAGGATCTTCTACCTCTCAACCCTAATGTGAAGAAGCAATTTGATGAAAGGGATGGGTGGTATTTCTTCATTAGCAAAGTGGAGGATGCCAATGAGTAAGTTGTGAATGAATTTTATGTAAATGTGGCCCACAAAAATAAGGGACACATATCTAAGGTTCGCAACAAGAAGATTTTGTACAATGGCAGGGCATTCAATGACTATGGGGGTTTTGCTAATGAAGATGAGACTCGCTACAATGAGAAAGTGGATTTGGGAGATTTGGCTCGTCTGTGGTTGGCCTCAGTTATTTCTATCCCGGGGACTACTCCAACTTGGTTGGTTGCAGTCTCCGCCATCAAAAGGAACACACTCAGCTTCGAGGCCAAGCGATGGGCCTCCTTGGTTTGCAGCCGGATAGACCCCATTCTTCATGACAGCGACATGCCTCTCTTAAGGGCCTTGATTGTGGGAGAAATTATGGATGGCATCCCGATTAATTTCGTGAATATTATGTCCATGGTGATTTACCGGATTGTGCAGAGAAATGAAGCCTCCTATCCCTTTCCAAACTTCCTCACTATGTACTTCAGGGACATGGAAGTTGAGGGGAGGGATTTTGATACTACAATGAAGTCACGATCAGCTTTTTCGTGGTATAGTTTGAAGGGTCTGGACAACCCTAAGGCAAAAGGGAAAGCCACCACGTCTACTGCCCCTGGTACTTTTACTGTTGCCGAGCCTTCCGCTGCTGCCGAGGGCTCCACTACTTCTGAAGGGCCCATTGTTGCTGCTGGCCCAGAGTCTTCGTCGGGTCCTGCCATGTCCATTCCAGTCTTAATGCCATCATCTTCCACTTACCCTCAAACGGCCTTGAGGGTGTCTCAGACTTTAGTCTGTATCACCAACCAACTGGCTACAGGTAGCTTCCTTTAAGAATCACTGACCTTTCTACCACTGTTGCAGCTCAGTCAGCTCCGGCACAGATTGCACTACCTCCTACTCTGGAGGACACACTGAAGAGCCTGGTTGATAACCAGAAGAAGATCATGGAGACACTGGATAATCAAAGGAAGGAGATTTACTATTGGGGTAAATATGTGAAGAAGATGAAGAAGTCTCAGGAAGATATGAGGAAGGTTCAGGTGGAGATGCAGACCACTCAAGCTGACTTGAAGAAAAAGGTCGTGAAGCTTGCAGCGGCAGGGGACATCCCCCTTGATTTGTTGATGGGAGAGTCGGTGCCCACTGACCAGGCATCACACGTTAAGGAGCCAAATCTTCCAGCAACCCCAGTTCACAGAGGAGCCATCCCGCGGACTGATGATATTGAGATTCAGCTTGAGGATCCAGTGGGCGAGACCTCCTCACAACCATAGGACCCTGCTACAGCCATTGGCACTGTGACTTCTTCTTCTATAGCTGATCCTTCCCCCACGCAGATAGAGGCACCATAGGGAGTTTTCCTTTACTCTCTCTCACCCCTTTTTCCCTGCTATATATTTTTGGTTATTTAGCATTGTGGACAATGCTATTTCTTATTGGAAGGGGTGGCCTATATTTGGTATTTGGTGACTCATACACTATTGCATTTTTGGGTTGTAATAACTTATGACACTATTTTTCTTTTCTTTATTTACATTTTTGTACTTTTACTTTGTTTTACTTTTGGCATGTATATATTCAGTTTTCTTTTCTATGTATATATATTCATTCTCCCCTTATATATATTCGTCTTAATCCCCTATTGTGCATATTCATTTCTACTTTTCGCATTTCTACTTTATAACTTCTTCAGTTTTCCCATTTGTAGTTTAACTTCTTATTTCATTTAGTAGCTTCTTCTTTTTTAAAATTTATAGCTTCTTCTTTACTTTTTGCATTGTCAATAAGCCCCTAGTTTTCTTAAGGCCACAGTTCTTTCCAGGGGTGGATATTGTGTGAACCGGGTGTCTCTTCCCTACGACGGACGGTGTGATGACCTTCTTAAGGGATTGAGTCAGTTTTTTGTTTTTTGTTTTGTTTTTGTTCTCCTTTGTTTTGGTAGTAGTGAATAAATGTGATTCAAATAAAGCTTCACTTGGTACCAACATACTTACCTTTGATCTCATGGTTAGAGACAAGTTACAGATGAGTCTAGTTCTAATTGTGACCCTTAGAGTCTTGAGTTGACTGAAACTATCGTCAGGTTGTGTATCTAACCATATGTGAGTTTTTAATCTGAACTAAGGTTGTTGTGGGACCTTGACTCGATACTCTTTAACAATCCTACGGTTTGAGAGGTGAGTTTTGAATTTCATATCCCGAGTGTCGTGCCTAAAAGTCTAGAACTTTCCTCAAGTATTTTTCTAGGCGAAATCTTAAGTTAGCTCGACTTGTGAAATGAACATAGGCCTTCCTTGATTCCCTGCTGAAATTGAAATACTTCCATAATCCACCTTGACAAGATCCCTAAAAAACAATTTTTGAGCCTAAGCCTATTTGTTCAAAAACCACATTACAATCCTTCATCCGTTCTCTAATTACCCTCTCTTGGCACCCATTCTTTCCTTGAGAACTCATGGTGAATAATAGTAAACATCATAAGTTTCGGGGAGAGACGAGGAAATGCTGTAACGACCCAGCCGGTCGTTTTGTGTGTTGGGACTCCGTTCCCGTGAATGACTCTTTCCATAGCGGCTACTCGTGCCTTATAACTTGTGTGGGTAGGTAGTTCGAGATTCAGAAGTGATTTGGCCAGTTTAGGAACACTTGGTTCCTGAAGGCTAGCCTTTTTAGCTAATTTTTGGTTTCGAGCAGCATTTTGAGCAAACGACCTCAGAATCGAGTTCTGACAGCTCCAGCAGCTCTGAACGATGATTTCGGACTTGGGAGTGTGTTCGCCTCGAGTTTCTGATGACCCGGGAGTATTTCGGCACCCGAATTGGAATTCAGGATTTCATAAGATTTAGAATTCAGCCTGGAATTGGACCTCATGATATCATGGTCCGAGGAATTCCGGAACTGGCAATAGTTCTGTATAGTCATTTATGACTTGTCCGCAAAATTTGGTGTCATTCCGAGCAGTATAGACCCGTTCGGCGTATTGGTGAGCCATTTGAATTTTCTTGAAATCTTAAGTTTGGAACTAAGGGGTTTTGGAGAGTGATTTATAGTTTGGA
>ML256140.1:2229-15534 GCA_005239495.1 Nicotiana undulata | reverse complement strand
TATATATATATGTATATTTGAAAAATATGAGGGAAACATTGGATATCAACAGATGCCCCTCTTTACCCGGGAAGGATGTATGAGTTGTCGGATAAACAAATGATGACCGATTTAGACCGAATGAGCTGTTTTGAAAAATATAGGCCGCACCCTGGTCTCCGAACTACCTACATATCCCCGGTTTTACAGGAATCAGGCTATGTGTAGTTCTAGATCCAACGGTGGAATGAACCGATGGAGTTATTATAAGAACGAACAAGATATTCTGTATAGGACAATATCGGGATTGGGGATGGATGTATTTGAGAATGGTTATGGATATTTGAACGTTTATCAGATGGGCATGGGTAATGGACGACATCGGTTACGTTTGAAATAATTGAAGGAAATGAATGTTGAATGGAAACTGGAGCAAAGATTGCTCCCGTTAAGAGAACGGTTACTTCCTGGATCACCTGCAGATTCAAAATACGATGCCCACATATAGATTATCGCATAAATTTAAACGTGATGCAAATTCCCTATGGACCATGGAGATCGGCTTTGGACGGTGAGGATGATGTCCTTAGACCATGACGTCCCAAGCCATGAATTGTGGGATAGGGGATTCACAAGCAATGAAATGATGTTCTCGGGCTATGAAGATGGTGCCTCTAAACCATGGTGCCTTTGAATAATGATGTGCAATATTAAGAGATCCTAAGGCCATGGCATGGTGTCTCCCGACTACGAAGATGATGCCTTCAGACTATGGCGTCTTCGGACAAGATGGCGATGTTTCAGTTTAGCTTAGCCTTATGCAGTTGAGGAGGCAGGGCTTAGCCTCATGCAAGCTTTGAGACAATGATTAGCTCATGCAATGAAAAGGCAATGCTTAGCCTTATGCAGTTAAGGGAGGCAGGGCTTAGCCTCGTGCAAGGTTGAGACAATGCTTAGTCTCATGCAATGAATAGATAATAAGTGATAGCAGAGTATTTCTTAGCTGGAGATGAGTTTGGTAGATTTGCTGTTATGAAGACAACGATTCTAAGGTGCACATATTCTTTGTTCTTGCGTTCAAAGAAAATTCGTGAGTTTTGCAGGGGAGGTTGGTTCGTGCCTTTGTCTGCTTGCTTTGCTATGTTCTGCATTGAAATACTGTTCGAGTTACCATGGGTGGCATCTGGCTAAAATAAAGTTTTCGAAAAATATGCATGCATAGTTATTCAAATCATAGTAATATGCAATTTGAAAAAATTGATTAGATGAACCAGTAACCGTGACATTATCAGAGACATTGCGACCTTCTTGCCATAGAATTTTGAGTGTCCTCCTCGAAATTCTGCTCCAGTTATCTAGACGAATTTCTGGATTTTCTGCATACGGTGTCGTTTGCTGAACTTGCTTCGGAATTTTGAGGGTCCTCCTCAAAATTTTGCCCCAGTTTATGATTATGGGGAAAACGAAATTTTATTGTATTGTGACCGAACAGAGCTGCCTACTTATCCCCTCTTAAACAGGAATCAGGTCAAGCGTAGTTCAATTACATCATATGAAGAAATGTAAACAGTTTAAACATAATATCTTTTGACTGCATCTGAGTTGATAGGCTTTGGCCAAATTTCTCCATCCATTTCTGCGAGTATGAGTGCTCCTCCTGTTAGTACCCTATGAACCATGTAGGGTCCTTGCCAGTTGGGTGAAAAGTTTCCTTTGGCCTCATCTTGATGTGGGAAGATCCGTTTAAGCACCAGATGCCCCGGTGTGAATTGTCTAGGTTTGACCTTTTTGTTAAAAGCTCTGGACATTCTGTTCTGATAGAGCTGGCCATGACACACTACATTCTTTCTTTTCCCGTCAATGAGAGCTAATTTCTCATAGCAGATCCTTATCCATTATGCATCACTGAGCTCAACTTCTTGTATAATTCTCAGGGGAGGAATTTCTACCTCATCGGGGATGACAACTTCAATACCGTAGACCAATAGGCAAGGAGTTGCTCTAGTCGACGAGCAGACTATGGTACGGTATCCCAATAAGGCAAATGGTAACTTCTCGTGCCACTGTTTATTGTTCTCTAACATTTTCCTTAGTATCATTTTACTGTTCTTGTTGGCGACCTCCACGTCTCCATTCATTTGGGGCCGGTATGCTGTGGAGCTTTTGTTCTTGATTTTGAAGGTCTTGCACATGGCTTTCATTAGATCACTGTTGAGATAGGCAGCATTGTCGGTGATGATGGATTCGGGAACCCCGAATCGGGAAGTAATACGATAGGTTTGTTGGTTATGGTTTTGTAAGATGCAGCTTCAACCCACTTTGTGAAGTAGTCTATGGGAAGTAGGATGAACCTGTGCCCGTTCGAAGTGGTGGGTTCGATTGGTCCAATGACATCCATTCCCAAGCGGCAAAAGGCCAAGGTGTACTTGTTGCATTGAGTTCATTTGGCGGTACCCGTATCACGTCTGCGTGTATCTGGCACTGATGACATTTCTGAACATACATGATGCAGTCTGTTTCCATAGTCATCCAAAAGTATCCGGCTCTAAGTATCTTCTTGGACAGAATGAAACCATTCATATGTGGGCCGCAGGTTCCGACGTGTAGCTCCTCATGCAGTTTGGAGGCTTCCTTGGTGTCAACACACTGTAGTAGCCCTAGATCTGGAGTTCTTCTATACAGAATTCCTCCGCTTTGGAAGAAATGGTTAGACAATCTCCGAAGTGTGCGTTTCTGAGTATGGTTTGCATGCTCTGGGTATTCTCCTTTTGCCAAATATTCCTTGATATCGTGGAACCATGGATTTCCATCTGTTTATTCTTCAACATGAGCACAATAAGCCTGCTGATAAATGGGATCGATGAAATTCTTGTCCGGGTGTTGTATCATGGAGGACAAGGTGTCCAGTGCATATACGAATTCATTCTGGATTCCGGGGACACGCCTGAACTCTATCTTCGTGAATATCTTCATCATCTCTTGTACGTGATGCATATTTTGTGGTTCTTTGTAACCCATTATCCTTGTACCCGGTGTACCAGTAGGTCTGAATCACCAATCACCAACAATTCCTGGATATTTATGTCGACAACCAAATTTAGCCCTAATATGCAGGCTTCATACTCCACCATATTATTGGTGCATGGAAACCTGAGTTTTGGGGACACCTATCCCTTAACTGCCTTCTAAGTAACGTAAATGATATCAAATTCACTCAACAATATTTGCCATTTGGCCAGCGTTCCTGTAGGCATAGGCTTTTGAAAGATGTATTTCAAAGGATCCATCCTTGTTATGAGATATATGGTATAAGCACAAAAGTAGTGCCTTAATTTTTGGGCTATCCATGTCAGAGCACAACAAATGCGTTCCAGCAGAGAGTACCGTGCTTTGTCGGGTGTGAAATTCTCACTCAGATAATATATGGCTTGCTCTTTTCTCCCTGTCTCGTCATGTTGTCCCAAGACACAACATAAAGCCCCATATAGTACTGGTGGTGTGAACAAGTATTCTTTGATTTTTTCAAAAGATTTTTTGTAATCTTCGGTCCAACTGGTTGCAACATCCTTCTTCAGTATTTTGAAAATCGGCTCACATATTACCGTTGATTGTGGTATGAAACGGCTTATATAGTTGAGACGTCCCAAGAAACTCATCACGTCCTTCTTGTTATTTGGCGGTGGTAAGTCCTGGATATCCTTGACCTTTGATGGGTCTAACTCAATTCCTCGGCGACTGACGATGAACCCTAACAACTTTCCGGCAGGAACTCCAAGGGCACATTTTGCGGGATTCAGTTTCAGATTGTATCTCCGCAGCCAGTCAAAGAACTTTCTCAAATTTGTTATGTGATCTGCAACCTTCTTGGCTTTGATGATGACGTCATCCCCGTATACCTCTATCTCCTTGTGTGTCATGTCATGGAAAATAGTTGTCATGACCCTCATGTAGGTGGCCCCAGCATTCTTTAAGCCAAATGGCATCATTTGTAACAATACACTCCCCATGGTGTGATGAAAGCTGTTTTCTCGGCATCTTCATCGTCCATCCAAATTTGATGATAACCCGCGAAGCAATCAACAAAGGATTGGAGTTCATGCTTGGCACAATTGTCGATCACTATGTGTATAATTGGTAGTGGGAAGTCATCTTTGGGACTTGCTCCGTTTAAATCCCGATAGTCGACACACACCCTGACATTCCCGTCTTTCTTCGGAACCGACACGATGTTGGCCAACCAAGTTGCTTCTCCTCAAGACCCACTAAAAATCGCCAAATCCCGAGCTCCATATAGTTTTAGAAAATATGAATTTCAAACCCTCGGATTTTGTATAAACAGCCCAGGAATTCCACACCTGCGACTCTTGGACCGCACCTGCGGAAAAACCATCGCAGGTGTGAAAACTCACTAACTCAACTGGGGTCGCACCTGCGGTTGCTGGGCCGCATTTGCGGCTCCGCACCTACGGAACCCTATCCGCACCTGCGAGCCTGGAAGCCCTTGACCAATTTCTACGCCTGCGAGCCTCCTTCCGCACCTGCGTGCCCACGCCTGCGGCTTCCCATCTGCAGGTGCGAGACACCAGAACCAACAATGCTTCAGCTGGTTTTCCTAAGTCCAATTTCATCCCGCTGAGCATCCGAAACATCCCCGAGGCCTTCGAGACCTCAACGAAGCTTACCAACTAGTCCTAATACCTTATCCAAACTTAGTCGAGCCTTCAAAACAAATCACATAACATCAAAATCACCAATTATGCATGGATTCAAGCCTAAGAACTTATGAAATTTCCAAAATCCACAACCGATGCTGCAACCCGTCAAATCTAGTCCGAATGACCTCAAATTTTACACACTAGTCATAAATGACACTACAGACCTGCTGCCACTTTCGGAATCCCATTCCGAGCTCGATATCAAAATCTCACCTATCGGCCGAAATAGCCAAAATTCTGACTTTCGTCAACCCAAGCCTAAATCTACTACAGACCTCGAAAACACATTCCAAACACGCTTCTAACCCCAAAATCACCCAACGGAGCTAACAGAGTTTAACAAAATTCCATTCCACATCCGTCTTCACACAGCTTCAAATATGGTCCAATTTCTAAAGCTTAAACTCACATATAAGGAGTAAGTGTTCAAAAACTCTCCGAAATTCACAACTTACGTTGCGACAAGTCCCAAAAGCAAAAATAGACATGGGAGAAGCAGTTATTAGGGGATCGGGGTGCTAACACTAAAAAAGACCGACCGGGTCGTTACAATAACATGATTTGGGTCCTAAACTACCCGGACATAAGCATAATTAGTAGCTACGCACGGACTCTCGTTACCTCGTGCGTACGTAGCCCCCACAAATAGAAGCAAATGTTAATTCAATTCACCTGTGGGGTTAATTCCCTCTTTCAAGGTTAGAAAAGATACCTACCTCATCTCAAAGCTTACTTTTTGGTCTATAAATATGATTTAAATCCTCAACTCGGTGCCAAACGACTCGATACTAGTCAAATGTTATGTAAAATAATCAATACATGTTCAGAAGTTCATATTCTAAATATTAGAGTGATTACCCAACCCCAATTGAAGAATTCCTAAAATTCACCCCGGGTCCATGTGCCTGGATTACGGAAATTTTCGAAGAAAGTTGTTACCCATAGCCTTACGAACTCAAATATATAGTTTTCACCCCATTCTAAAATCATTTTCGTGGTTAAATCCAATTTTTTCAAAACCCTAGGTTATTCATCAAAATCCCATAAATCCTACCATTTCCATGTTAAATCTACTTATGATTCGTATATTTAGCCAAAGAATTAATAGGGTTCACTTACCTCTTAATGTGAACAGAACCCTTCCCAAAAATGCTCCCAAAATCGTCTAAGACCAAGTAGGAAATGAGGGAAATAAACTAAGTCCCACATTAAAAGGTGTTGCACAGGTCATGACGTCGCATTTAGGACATCTTATTTTCAAATGCAATAGTTGCAATTGCGACAAAAGCATCACAAATGGGAAGCAGAGCCATCCCTGCCAAGGTCACATTTGCAGCCAAAATCTTCGAAATTGCAAAGAGGGATGTTTCGCAAAAGCGATCAAAATGTTCGCAAATTCGAACCCCTCAGGGTTTTACCATCCTAAAAAATGTGAATCCCTCCTCGCAATGCGAATAAAACATCGCATTTGCGAGATTTGCAGTCCAAACCAGAAACCAGCAGAGCTGAAGTTCTTCACCACTCTGAACGCGCTTGAAAACTCACCCGAGCCCTGGGGATCCACATCAAACATCCACACAAGTATTAAAACGTCATGCGATCGAAACACCAAAATAACATTTAAAAGAATAAATCAGACTCCAAAGCGCATGAATCAACTCATGAAACGCAAAAACTTCTAAAAACACTTTCGCGTGTACAATTCCTATCAAATCGCGTCCGATTGATATCTGATTTTGCACACAACTCATATTAGGCATTAGATACCTACTCCAACTTCTGGAATCAGAATTCAAACCCGATATCAAAAAGTCCACTCATGCTCAAACTCCCCAAAAACCTTCAAATTTCCAACTTTCGTCAAATGAACCCGAAACGACCTATGGACCTCAAAATCCACATCCACACACGCTCCTAAGTCTAGAATCAACATAAGGAGCAATTCCTGGGCTTAGAATCCCGAACATATGTCTATAACATTTAAATCCACTTCAACCCAACCATATAAAATTAACCCAAAATGCCAACTTTCTCTATTGGGCGTCGAGACGTTCCCGGGTCATCCAAAACCCGATCCGAACATAAAACTAAGTCTGAAATCATCGTATAAACCAATGGAACCATCAAATCTCAATTTCGAGGTCGTTTACTCAAAACATTGACCGAAGTCAAACTTAGCCTTTTAAAGCTAAATTAAGGAACCAATTCTTCTGATTTCAACCCGAACCCTTCAGAATCCCAAATTAACCATCCCCGCAAGTCATAAAATAGTAAGAGCACATATGGGGAGTTCTATTTAGGGAAACATGGTTCTATAAAGTAAAATGACAAGTCAATTAATTAATCTCCACCTCTTAAACAAATGTTCGTCCTCGAACGGGTCTAGAATCATACTTGGAGGGCTGAATTGGTGTTAATATATGCTTCGAATGTCTTACTTGGCCTCCCAAGTCGCCTGCTCGACCGGTTGTCCCCTCCACTGAACTTTTACCATAAAAATTTTCTTAGACCTCTACTGGCGAACCTGTCTTTCAACAATGGCAACTGGATCCTCCTTATAGCCCAGGCTCTTACCTAGCTGAATCGTGTTGAAGTCTAACACATGCGACCTATCGACGTGATACCTCTAGAGCATAGACACGTGGAATATTGGATGAACTCCCCATAGATTGGAAGGCAATGCAAGATCATAAACAATCTCCCCAACCCATCTCAACACCTCTAATGGACCAATAAACCTTGGTCTCAACTTGTCCTTCTTCCCGAACCTCATGATCCCTTTCATCGACGAGACTTTCAAGAGAACCTTCTCGCCCACCATAAATGATAAATCACGCGCCTTTTGATCTGCGTAATTCTTCTGTCTGGACTGTGCTATGCGAAGTCGCTCCTGAATCAACTTTACCTTTTACATGGCATCCTTTACCTAATCAATACCATATAACTTAGCCTCGCTAGAATCAAACCATCAGATGGGTGAACGACGTCGCCGAACACATAAAGCCTCGAATGGAGAAATATCGATGCTGGACTGATAACTATTATTGTAAGAAAACTCGGCCAAGGGCAAGAGTCGATCCCATTGCCCTCCAAAGACAATCACACATGCTCTGAGCATATCTTCCAAGATCTCAACTGTCCGCTCTGACTGCCCGTCAGTCTACGAATGAAAGGTTGTACTGAGCTCTACACGGGTCCCTAACTCTCTCTATACTACTCTCTAGAAATGTGAAGTAAACTGAGAGCCTCTGTCTGATATGATGGAAACAGGCATGCCATACAATCGAACTATCTCCTGAATATAAATTTGTGCCAACCTCTCTAAAGTATACGTGGTCAAAACCGGAATGAAGTGTGCCGACAATGACCCAAACTGGATAAAACTTTCACAAGGTCTGCGGCAACCCAACTACAAAGTCCATAGTAATGTGCTCCCATTTTCACTAAGGTATAGCCATCTGCTAGAGTAAGACGCATGGCCTCTGGTGCTCATGCTTAACCTTCTGGAAATTTAGACACCTCGCAACATACTCAACTATGTTCTTTTTCATTCGTCGCCACTGAGAATGCTACCTCAGGTCACGATACATCTTCGTAGCACCTGGATGAATAGAATATCGAGAATTGTGTGCCTTATCTAAAATCCTCTCCCTCAAGCCATCGACATTAGGAACACATAGGAGACCTTGGAGTTGCAGAACACCATCCTTGTCGATAGTAACCTCCTTGGTACCACCATATAGTAGCGTCTCTCTGAGAACCAACAAGTGCAGATCATCAAATTGACGAGCCTTGATCTGCTCCAACAAGAACTCGACTTGGCTCTGAAATATCCAACCCATTTTCCGGCCTTTCCCCGGCCGTTTGAGTAAGTGCTACAGTCTCTCCGGCCTAAATCTATGTCGTTCATGAGGTTTTCCCTCTTTTCTGGGTTCCACGAAACCCTAATCTTCTGTATCTCGGTTTTCTTTTAATATCCCTTTTACATTTTTACAATATTATGAAGTTTCTCTATGGTTTTCTCCGAAAACTCTCGTTTTTTAACAATTTTAAAGCTAGGGTTTCTATACCCTGTTCTCAAAACAGTATTTCCTATTGATTTTAGTCATCTATGCTATGTTTAAGCGAGTATCTCATGATTTCTTGTTGTTTGAACTGTTATTGCTGAAACCCTAGTGTTCTAGGTTGATCCTTGTTGTTTGACTATGTGTACTCGTGTGTTTCTTTATGACTTTCGCTTGATTCATTATTATGACCTCTTCTTGTTGATTTCTATGAGTATATCTTCATGTCTATCAGTGACTGCTATTTAAATGTTTGAAAAAATCTGACCTCTACTCTACTGGATGTCTACTTGTCGATTTATATCAATCCTGTTGTGTAAGAATCCCTAGGCTTGTGATACCTTCCTTGAATAGGTGATTATGTATGTCCTTTGTAATTCTATACCAATTTTTGAGTGCTTTCCTTACTCATATGATACTTTCCTTAACTATTTTGGATTCCCTGTTATTGTAACTAGGTCCGAGATTACTTCAATTGATTTTTAAAGTTGATATTCTTCTTTACTGTATAAATATAATGTTAGTTCAACTTTCCTTAATTATATACTATGTATTTTGCTCTTATTATGTGTCATATGATTTTCTTATCCCTAATTAAATAAAAATCAGTCTTATGAATTGATTGCTTTTCCTTTATAAACTTGACTCCTTAATTGAAGGAGTCGAGTAATTTAATTGATACTAATTGGTTGTTTCCATAATTATGCACCCTTTACCTATGTGACTACTTGTTTTTCAAACTATATATACCCTGTCTTCTCTCTTTACACACACTATAAAAAAAACACTCTTGATCACACAAACACACACAGACATCTACACTACTTGTGCTCTTTCTTTCTGTATCTCTTTGGCTCTATTTGCTTCTCTCTATTCTTGCCTATTATTAGCCGGCTGCAAGCCAAGGCTAATAGTGCTATCATTTTGCTCTCTCCTGCTTTACTCTCTCTTAACACTAGTATGTTCTAATTTAAGTTAACAACATCATAAAACAATATGTTTCAATTTTGGTTAAGATTCTTGTTGTTTCTTTTGTGCTTTTACTTATGGTTCTATTGCTTACCATGTAACTAGTATGTCTACTCTCTCTCTTCTTCTTCTAGTCTATCATGGCTCCTGTTTTTCCTCTCTATGATTCATTATGGCCTATGTGATCTTTTACTGCTTCTTTATGCATATCTAGGGTCTCAGCTATAACCAACCTCGCATCAAAAACACAATTTCACAGTGTAAGCCTCAACTGAAACAAATAACTCAATAACTCCCCACGTCATGAAACAACATCAAGGTATCACTACTAATTCACCAATTAGTCATAGTGCGGGAAAATATTAAGAACACAGTAAGTTTCATCATAATTGACTCACGGGCATGCTTGACCGCAACATATAGGCACACGTCACCACACCTATACGTTGGACATGAGTTACACATAGCAAATAAGACTCTATACCTAATCCCTCAAGCTAAGGTTAGGCTAAACACTTACCTCGGCTCCAAAAATGCAAGTCAAGCCTCAATTACAACCTTCCCTCTCGAATCCAACTCCGAATCGGTAATATCTAAACATATTGGATTTATTAACATCAATAAGTACTCAATAAACCAATTCCCAAGCCTAATTATACATTTCCAACTATTCTTCCAAGAATACTAATATTCGACCTCGGGCCCACACGTTCAGATTTTTGAAAATTCATGAAGGAATCAATTACCCGGAGTCTAAGGATCGAAGATATGTGATTTATACAAGAATTCATGGCCTAACATGGAAAGTCACAAGATCCTCAAGAACCCTAAAATTACTACCTAATTCTATGATTTTTTGATGATTTAGTAGTGAATTTAACTAGGAATTACTGTTAAAACTAGAAGTTTATGGGGTTTAACTTAACTTTTACAGTGGGTGGTCATGGGAGGTGCTGCCCAACCTTGGATGCTCTCTAATGGAGGTTGATGGTGGAAACAAATGAAGAAAACCCGAAATTTTGGACATTTAAGAGGGGCTGCCAACAGGGGTTTCCGCACCTGCGACCTTAGGACCTCAGGTGCAGTCTCGCGCCTGCGAGAAATTGATCGCCCCTGCGAAAAAGGGCCTGGGACCCTGGGCTCGCACCTGCGGAGTTGGGAGCCGCACCAGATCTCCCGCTCCTGCGGAGTTTGGATCGCCCCTGGGGAAGAGGTCGCACCTGCGAAGGCCTGGACCGCGGGTGCTGTCCCGCACCTGCGGCTGGGAAACCGCACTTGCGGACACACCAGCTGTTGTGCACCAACAATGATTTTTGCTAGTTTTTGGCCTCGTGCGGGGTCCGGGAGGCACCTAGGCCTACCCGAGCCCCCGTCCAAATATACCAACAAGTCCCAAATCATTAAACGAACTTGCTCGAGCCTACGGAACACTCAACACAACGCTAAAACTCAAGCTCACCCTCCAAAACCCCTGAATTCAAAACTTAAGAACTTTGAAATTCTAGAATTTATAACGATGCGCCGAACCGACCCATACAACTTGGAACGACTTCAAATTTTGCAGACAAGTAATAAATAACGCAGCGGAACTATCCCCGGCCTCGGAATTGCATTCGGACCTCGGTAGCATAAAATCACATTCCTAACCAAATTTCAAGTTTTATGAATATCCTCAAAACTTTACTAACTCTAAATCTCTCATTTTGATCTGAAACCCGTCAAATCAAGTCTGTTTTACACCAAATTTCACAGATAGGACAAATAACATATAATAAACCTGTTTCGGGCTCCGGGACCGTAATACGGGCCCGGTAACACGGCTTTCACATAATTACTCATTTTCAAAATCCTTTATTGTTCCAGAAAACAATTTTTTTTAAAAGATCATTTCTCGGGCTTGGGACCACGGAATTCGATTCCGGGCATACGCCCAAGTCCCATATTTTCCTACGGACCCTCCAGGACCGTCACATCACGGGTCCGGGTCCGTTTACCAAAAGAGTTGACCAAAGTCAACTCTATTCAATTATTCAATTCAAAAATCCCATCTTTATCAAATTTGCGCATGGATGCTTCCCGGCTACCTGCCCGCGCTGCGCACGCATATCGAGGTGAGATTAACGGAGGCTTTTGGGGCCTCGGAACACAAATTTAGCTGGAATTACTTAGGATGACCTTTTGGGTCATCACAATCTCCACCTCTAAAATATACGTTCGTCCTCGAACGAACATAGAAAAGTACCTGAGTCTAAGAAAAGATGGGGGTAACGACTCCTCATATCGGACTCGGACTCCCTAGTAGCTGCCTCGGCAGGCTGACCCCTCCACTGAACACGGACCGAAGGATAACTCTTCCACCTCAACTGCCGAACCTGCCTATCTAATATGGCTACCGGCTCCTCCTCATAAGTTAGATCCTTGTCCAATTGGACACCGCTGAAGTCAAGAACATGAGATGGATCTACAATATACCTCCGGAGCATGGATACATGAAATACCGGATGCACTGCTGATAAAATCGGTGGCAAGGAAAGTCTGTACGCCACCTCTCCTACCCTATCTAAAATCTCAAATAGACCGATGTACCTAGGGCTCAACTTTCCCTTCTTTCCGAATCTCATCACGCCCTTCATAGGCGACACTCGAAGGAACACCTGGTCTCCTACCATGAAAGCCAAATCTCGAACTCTACGATCTGCATAACTCTTCTTCTTGGACTGAGCTGTACGAAGCCTATCCTGAATAATCTTCACCTTATCCAAGGCATCCTGGACTAACTCAGAACCCAATAATCTAGCCTCTCCGGGCTCAAACCATCCAACTGGAGACCGACATCGCCTACCATACAACGCCTCATACGGAGCCATCTGAATGCTCGACTGGTAACTGTTGTTGTAGGCAAACTCTGCTAAAGGCAAGAACTGATCCCATGAACCACCAAAATCAATAACACATGCCCGCAACATATCCTCCAAAATCTGAATAGTGCGCTCGGACTGTCCGTCCGTCTGAGGATGAAATGTTGTGCTCAACTCAATCTGTGTGCCCAACTCTCGCTGAAATACTCTCCAGAAATGGGAGGTAAACTGAGTACCTCGGTCTGATATGATAGATAAGGGCACACCGTGCAATCTGAAAATCTCTCTCATATAGATCTGAGCCAACTTCTCTACTGAAGATGAAACCGCCACCGGAATGAAATGTGCTGACTTGGTCAGCCTATCCACCACAACCCATACTGCATCAACCATCCTCTGAGTCCGTGGAAGTCCAACTACAAAATCCATCGTGATACGCTCCCACTTCCACTCGGGAAGCTGAATCTGCTGCATCAAACCACTGGGTCTCTGGTGCTCATATTTAACCTGCTGACAATTCAAGCACCGAGTCACAAAAGCCACAATATCCTTCTTCATTCTACGCCACCAATAATGTTGCCGTAAGTCCTGGTACATCTTCGCGGCGCCCAGATGAATGGAATATCGGGAACTATGGGCCTCCTGCAATATTAACTCACGAATGGCATCAACATCCGGAACACATATACGACCCTGCAATCTCAAAACTCCCTCAGCATC